>CABHPR010137718.1:38502-50541 GCA_902168415.1 Peromyscus melanophrys
GGATGGATGGATGGATGGATGGATGGATGGATGGATGGATGGATGGAAGGACAGCTGGACAGACATCACCCTGTAAGTCAGCCTGGGCTCACACCCACCACCCTACTTTCATAAGTGAACTTCTAACTTCCAGTTATGTTTTCTGATTGATTGACTGATTGCTCTTGGCTTTGTTTGTTTATTTGGTTGGTTGGTTGGTTGGTTGGTTGCCTTTTGAGGCAAGGTCTCTTATAGTCCAGGCTGGCCTCAGACGTGCTGTGCAGCCGAGCTCGATCTTCTTCCCCTGCTCCCAAGAGCTGGAGTGCAGGTGCAAGCCCCAGGACCCAGGGGATGTGATTACTTTCATTTTTGTTAGTTTCCACTCTTGAATTTCTCTCTCCTTGTTGGCTCTGAAGTTTCTGCAGAAATCCCTGCTACTCAGAATTGTTCCCAATTCTGCCTGTCTCAACCCTCGCAGCCCAAGATCTTCCCAAGATGCCAGTATCACCAGTGACCTCACAGGGTCCTCTGTTCCACCCTCTAAAACCCCCTCAGAGCTCCAGACCCTCAAACTTCCCCCAAATTCCCCATACCCACTCTGTCCACCATGGACTTGTTTTTCTCCTTTCCTCTCTCCTCCCAACCCTTTTATCCATTTCTTCTGTATATGGCTAAGAGCCACCCCGACACTGTCCCCTCCCCATCACACAGCCCTCCAGGATTCTCCAGTAACTTCTGGGGAGATCCTGTCGCTGGAAGAATAGCTCTTCTTCATGGGGCTGAAGAGAGCTGATCACATCTACTAGTGATCACTTTCTTCCTCCTGCATGTCCCTCCTCCTTCTCCACTCATCCTTCATCCTTTCCTAAGACACCTCATCCTCATCTACTTCATCTCCTCCTCCATCTCTTCCTTCATCATCTCTTCCTCCATCTCCTCCTCCTCCATCTCCCCCTCCATCTCCTCCTCCCCCACTTCCTCCTCCATCTCTTCCACCTCCATCTCCTCATCCTCTTCATCTCCCCCTTCTTCTCCTCCTGCTCCCCCCCCTCCCCCTCCATCTCTTCCTTCATCATCTCCCCCTCCATCTCCTCCTCCCCCACCCCCTCCTCCATCTCTTCCACCTCTATCTCCTCATCCTCTCATGGGCACCATTACATAGGTTGTGGTTCCAGAATGAAAAAAAAAGGGAGAGTGATCCAGGCACTCATCTCTGCTCCCTGACTGTGGGTACTTCATGACCACATACCACGTACCTTCCCACCATGATGGATCCTGTCCCCTCACACATGACCTGACATAAACCCCTCCTGAGCTGCTCTATTCAGGCATCTTGGCACACGGTGAGAAAAGTGAAATGTGCCGCTGCTTCATCCGGTAATGTCTTCCACGGTCAAGCAATAAACGCTGGTGTTTCTGAGCCCCATGTGCCACTTCTCCAAAGAAACCCAACCAGGAACTTGGGGTGGCATGAGAAGTATGGGGGCCAGTCTTGAGGGACAGAGCCCTCCTCCTGTGGAATCTCACACTGGCTACATGGGGTCAAAATGGAATTGAGTTACAAGCCACCCCATCTACCACTGAATTTTTCTTTTGGGGATGGCGAGAAAGCCCAAAGCTCACCATACACACAGTGATGCCTGTAAGTTTCCCACTTTCTCAAACCAGAAGCCGGTTTGAGTCAACACAGGGAGGGTTTTGTCATCCACCTCTTCCCAGTTCCTCAATGCAATGCAATGGGTTTTAAACATCTGCCAGAACTAACCACACTCTGTGACCATGCCCATGGGACAGCTAGCTATAGGCCACATATGCATACACACACCTACAACAATGGTATAGAGGCGCCCATGCCACCTACCCATCTCGGGGAAAATCCCAGGCACTCGCATCTGCTCGCTCTAATCCGAGCTAGAATTTGCCCAAGTGTCTTAGGGTTTCTATTTCTCTCAGTGAACACCATGACCAAAAGCAACTTGGGGAGGAAAGAGTTTATTTCAGCTCACAGCTTGCAGCCCATCATCCAGAGAAGTCAGGGCAGGAACTCACACAGGGCAGGAACCTGGAGGCAGGAGCTGATGCAGAGGCCATGGAAGGTGCTGCTTACTGGCTTGTTCTCCATGGTTTGCTCATCCTGCTTTCTTATAGACCCCCAGGACCAGCAGCCCAGGGATGGCCCCACCCACCATGGGCTGTGCCTCCCCCATTGATCACTAATTGAGAAAAACCCTACAAGCCAATCTGGTGGAGGCATTCTCTCAATCCAGTCTCTTCTCTTACGACTCTGGGCTGTGTCAGTTGATGTTAAAATGTGGCGGGCACACCTAGGAAACCATTTGGAGAAAAACACTCTGAATCCTGTTTGGAGCTTTTCATATTTCACGTTCTCTTTCCTGTCCAACACTATTGCACACTCGTACTCTGACTCATGCCTGCTTCCAGTTGGCCCTGTGAAGTACGGCCCGCTCTCTGTCTGGTGTAAGGCCTCTCCTGGGTCTCAACTGGACACAGGTCACAGGAAAGCCACACAGACACAAGCCAGTGTGCCCAAGTGTTCTAAGGGAGGGACACCTGCTCATGGATGGATACTTTGGTATGGTTCACTGTTAGAATAAAGCATCAGAGGGCCAGGTGTGGTGATGCACACCTTTAATCCCAGCACTTGGGAGGCAGAGGCAGGTGGATCTCTCTGAGTTTGAGACCAGCCTGGTCTACAGAGTTCCAGAACAGTCATGATACACAGAGAAACCCTGTCTCAAAAAACCAAAAATATTAAATTAAAAAAAAAGTATCTGGGCTGGAGCAGTGACTGTTCTTCCAGAGGAACTCGGGTTCAATTCCCAACACCCATGTGGCGGCTCACAACTGTCTGGAACTGTAGTTCCAGGGGACCCAACATTCTCACACAGACACACTCATACTCAACTTCATATGGAAAAACAAAAGACCCAGGATAGCTAAAAGAATCCTATATGATAAGGCATCACCATCCCTGACCTCAAGCTCTACTATAGAGCTATAGTAATAAAAACAGCTTGGTACTGGTATAAAAACCGACATACGGACCAATGGAATTGAATTGAAGACCCTGACATTAATCCCATGCACATACGAACACCTGATTTTTGACAAAGAAGCCAAAACTATACAATGGAAAAAAGAAAGTATCTTCAACAAATGGTGCTGGCATAAGTGGATGTCAACATGTAGAAGACTGCAAATAGATCCATATCTGTCACCATGCACAAAACTCAAGTCCAAGTGGGTCAAAGACCTCAACATAAATCCAGTTACACAAAACTTAATAGAGGAGAAAGTAGGAAGTACTCTTGAACGCATTGGCACAGGAGACCGCTTCCTAAATAAAACACCAACAGCACAGACACTGAGCACAACAATTAATAAATGGGACCTCTTGAAACTGAGAAACTTTTGCAGGGCAAAAGACACGGTCAATAAGACAAAAAGACAGCCAACAGAATGGGAAAAGATCTTCACCAACCCCACATCTGACAGAGGACTGATCTCCACAGTATATAAAGAACTCAAGAAACTAGAGATCAAAATACTAAACAATCCAATTAAAAAATGGGCTAAAGAGCTAAACAGAGAATTCACAAAACAAGAATCACAAATGGCTGAAAGACATTTAAAGAAATGCTCAACATCCTTAATCATCAAAGAAATGCAAATCAAAACGACTCTGAGATACCACCTTACACCTGTCAGAATGGCTACGATCAAAAACACCAATGACAGTCAATGTTGGAGAGGATGTGGAGCAAAGGGAACACTCCTCCACTGTTGGTGGGAATGCAAGCTTGTACAACCACTGTGGAAATCAGTATGGCGGTTTCTCAGAAAACTAGGAATCGAAATACCTCAAGACCCAGCCATACCACTCTTGGGCACATACCCAAGGAATGCTGATTCATACCACAAAGATACATGCTCAGCTATGTTCATAGCAGCACTATTTGTAATAGCCAGAACCTGGAAACAACCTAGATGCCCGTCAACTGAAGAATGGATTAAGAAAATGTGGTACATATACACAATGGAGTACTACTCAGCAGAGAAAAACAATGAAAGCATGAAATTTGCAGGCAAATGGATGGAACTAGAAAATATCATCCTGAGTGAGGTAACCCAAACCCAGAAGGACAAACATGGTATGTACTCACTCATAGGTGGAAACTAGATATAAAGTAAAGAACAATCAGACTACAACCCACAGAACCATGGAGGCTATATATATAGCATGGGGGACCCTAAGACAACTGTGGCTTATAATAAGTTTTGGTATTACTCAATTACTGAGCAAGCCTCAATGAAACATTTCATTATTAAGATAAGAATACATACTGTATCAAGCTGATAATAGAAAAATAAATTAAATAATTAATTTTAAAAAAAAAGTATCTGGGCTGGAGCAGTGACTGTTCTTCCAGAGGAACTCGGGTTCAATTCCCAGCACCCACGTGGTGGCTCACAACTGTCTGGAACTGCAGTTCCAGGGGACCCAACATCCTCACACAGACACATATGCAGGCAAAACACCAATATACATAAAATAAAAATAAATTAATTAAAAAAAACAGGATGATCTTGCAATTCAGCAAGGTCATCTGATTAAAAAGCAGAGTCAGATTGACCTACTATCATTGTCAACTGGAAATGGAATCACTGTGGAACATATGGTTTTTGTTTGTTTGTTTGTTTTTTTGAGACAGGGTTTCTCTGTGTAGCCCTGGCTGCCCGGGAACTCTGTATGGATCAGGCTGGCCTTGAACTCAGAGATCCACCTGCTCTGCCTCCTGTGTGCTGGGATTGGAAGTATGGACCACCACCACCACCTAGCTGAAACTTTTTTCCTTTCTAAGTCTTCTCTCATACAATACATCCTGATTGCGGCTTCCTCTCCCCCCAACTCCTCCTCCATTTCCCTTCAGAATCTGACTTTTTTAAATATTATTTTAATTTCTATTTATACGTCCGTGTGTGTCTAGGAGGCAAGACCCTTCCTGGGTGTGGGTGGCATCCTTCCCTGGGCTGGGGTCCTGGATCAAGCACCAGAACTATCTCTCTCCGCTTCCTGACCACAGATGTGATGTGACCAGCCACCTCCAGTGTCTGCCCCCATGCCTTCCCCTGCCGTGATCCTGAATAAACCTTCCCACTGTCAAGTTGCTCTGTCAGCAAGGAAAAAATCAACTACTAACTACACTCCTGAGACCTCAGACCAATTAGAAATAAATACTAATTATCTTCAGAGCACACTCATTAAGGGAGCTCACTCCCTCCATAGATGTACACAAAAATCTGCCATCCCCATTCAGATCTCTAACAAACCCAACTGCGACTCCACAGGGTCCAGCCTGGGGAACCATGGACGTTTGGGGGGTCTTATTTACAGATCCTGGGTGTGGGGTGATGACAGGAGAGAGTGACCACTGTAGAGGCTCGCCCAAGCATGGATGACAACTCCCACCTACCTGCGTAGTAGGCGAGGCCTGAGACCACAGGACGCATGCAGTGAGGTTCAGGAGTTCATCTTACTCTCCTTTCCGGATTTTGTTATGTGGGCTGAGGAGACTCCAGGGAAGCCAAGGGCTTTTGTCCATGTCTCTGTTGCAACCCCTGCTCAACATTATTTTAAATTGTACGTGGGGTTGGGAGACACCACGTAAGTGCAGTCCCCACAGAGGACAGAAAAGGGCATCAGATGCCCCGGAGCTGGAGTTACTGAGGGCTGTGCGCGCCAGGTGGGTGCTGGGACTAAGGTCCTCCTCTGCAGGAGCATCCCAAGAGCTACTCCTACCCAGCCCCAACCTTGTTCCTTTAGGAATTGGAACCAATAACTTGGATTTATAGAGACTGTTATTCTGTTAACAGCCTAGAACTATGCCTGGGGCACTGGATTTGCGGCACAAGACACAGAGGGTTTTCTTTCAATTCCCAGTGCACACATGCTTCCTGAATGAAACTGCCAGAAAACTTCATTTTAACATTTTTACCACCAGGTTTGTTTGCTTCTATGTGTGTGAGTGTTCACCTTCATGTCTGTCCACGAAGCGTTTGTGCACCGGGTGCCCTCGGAGGTCAGGACAGGGCATTGGATCCTCTGGGACTGGAGTAACAGACGGCCGTGAGCCTCCAGTGGGTGCTGGGAATCAAACCCAGGTCCCCTGCAAGAGCAGCCAGTGCTGTTAACTGCTGAGCCCTCTCTCCCAGCACTGTGAGCATCTTTCTGACGGGGTTTTGTACAATACAGGCCAGTCTTGAATTCATGGTCCCCCTGCCTCAGTCTCCTAAGTGCTGGAATTAGAGGCCTGAGTCACCTCACCTGGCTCCCAATTTTTCTTTTAAAGTGGACTGGGGGGAAGGGGGCTGGAGAGATGGCCCGGAGACGAAGGGTGTGAACTGCTCTTGCAGAGGACTTGAGTTTGGTTCCCAGCATCCATGTGATGTGACTCACAACCACGGCTAACTCCAGCTCCAGGGGGGTCAAACATCCTCTTCTGGCCCCAGCAGGGACTGCACTCCCATGTACATATTCACACAATACACATAAATAATAAAATAAGCTTTAAAAAAATATGACCTCGAGCCGGGTGGTGGTGGCGCACGCCTTTAATCCCAGCACTCAGGAGGCAGAGCCAGGTGGATCTCTGTGAGTTCGATGCCAGCCTGGTCTACAGAGCGAGATCCAGGACAGGCACTAAAACTACACAGAGAAACCCTGTCTCGAAAAACAAAAAACAAACAAACAAAAATATGGCCTCAGCCGGGTGGTAGTGGTACTCTCTGCGGCACACTACCCTCGTCCTTCCGCTGAACATTTTTTTTAAAGATGTATTTATTTATTATGTATACAGCATGTGTGCCTGCAGGCCAGAAGAGGGAGCCAGAACTCATTACAGGTGGTTGTGAGCCACCATGTGGGTGCTGGGAATTGAACTCAGGACCTCTGGAAGAACAGCCAGTGCTCTTAACCGCTGAGCCATCTCTCCAGCCCCCTTCGAGCATTTTTATTATGTTGGTTTATGTGGTTATGTGCACCCGTGTGTGCAGCAGTCAGAGGACAACTTGTGGGCATCCACTCTATCCTTCTACCTTGTGGGTCCTGAGGCTGGAACTCGGGTCACCGAGGGCTTGGCTGCAAGTACTTGTACCCTCTGAACCATCTTGCCAGCCCATACTCTAGACTTTTTCATCACTATGGCAACCTGTTTTGAGGACCAAGTGACTATGCTGATCATTCAAATTTTATAGTTTCATTGTGGTTTGTCTTTGGGGCTTGTAGGAACATGTTTTTCAAGTCTTTACATGCTGTGGGAACAACTTACCCATAAACTATGAAAGACATTAGGTCAGTAACTCTGATAATGACAGGGAAGGGATTCAAAACCCACGAGGCCGCCCTTGTTTCATTCACTCCTTTGAAATTAGCCCAAATTCCCCTCGGTTTCTAAGACTTAGTCAATGTGTTTTTGAGATAGGGTTACGTGTAGCCTGAGCTGGCTGACCTTGAACTCGTGATTCTCCAGCCTCCACTTCCTGAGTGCGGGTGGCAGGTGTGCACCGCTGTGCTACAGAGACAAAAGAGAAGGGCCAGTTTTGTCTCTTCTGCCCAGGGGTGGCTGGCCATCGAGCTACACTGAGGCAGAGCCATTTTCAGTAAGACAGCAAGGGTTTGAAAAACCTGAGTCTGAGAACGGAATTGAGTCCCAGGAGGAAAGGAAGGCCACAGAAGAACTCTGCTGTGGGGATGGTTAGGCAGCTGAGAGACAGAGAACAGCGTAGCCCTAAGGGACAGGAGGAACCAGCAGGAACTCCGCCTGAGGGAGAGTTCCAATATCACAGAAGCCGCCAGGGCCTAGAGACGCTGTGCGAATGAGCAGGCGGCTCCTAAGGGGAGGTAACGAAACTCATAAGGTGTGGGCCCAGGAGGACACAAGGACAGAGCAGGTAGCTCCAGGGGAAGGGGACAAGGAGAGGCCACAGAACCTGGAGCATGCAGGCAGCTCTTAGGCGGAAGTGAGGAAGTTCCGGAAGGTGCTCAGAGGAGCCATGAGGGAGCAGAGGGCATCAGTGTCATGTTAACAAGAATTTCAATCCGGGGCATCCCCAAGTGGACTGAGAGACTTGCAAGAGAGAAATGTCCCAGATCACAGAGGCAAGGTATCACTTCCCACATGACGGGGCTCCAGTAGGGCGAGAGGAAGGTTCCTGGCACACCAGTGTGATTTTGTAGTAAAAGTAGACAAAGCAGGGAGCTCTGTAGGGACACTTACCCAGTAGGAGGGGAGAGACAAGTGGTTAGAACAAGTCGAGGAGGAAACAGCTGGAGAGGTGCAAGTGTCTTAGTGAGTAGAATTGCCCATGTGGTGGTTCCCGAAAAGCATTGCAGGGAGATGCTCACATGGTAGGCAGGTTGAGAGCAGCAGAGTTCCTTAGGGAGGGAACTCATTTAAGCCATTCCTGAGGTTTGGGCACTGGATAAATGAAAAAGAAAGAAAGAGCCGGGCGGTGGTGGCCCACGCCTTTAATCCCAGCACTCGGGAGGCAGAGGCAGGCAGATCTCTGTGAGTTCAAGGCCAGCCTGGGCTACCAAGTAAGTTCCAGGAAAGGTGCAAAGCTACACAGAGAAACCCTGTCTTGAAAAACCAAAAAAAAAAAAAAAAAAAAAAGAAAGAAAGAAAGAGGGAAGGTGTGGTTATGTGGTTGTTAGGATTCTGCTCTCATTCCTCAGGGTCACACAATCCCCGCCTTAAAAAGCCTGACGGGGACCCCCACTCTCTCTGTGTTCTCTCTCTGCTCTCTGCTCTGCTCCCTCCCCCCCACTCCCCTCCCCCACCAGGCCTGGCTCTCCCCTCTTTGCCTTTCCCTCCCAATAAAGCTCTAAAAGTACCACTGGGTTCTGTCATGACCGTGACCTTTCCACACGGTAACCAGTGCTGTAACCAGCGCTGATCCCCATCAGTGGTGGAAAAGAAAGTTTATTGTAGGTAAAAGGGAGAGTATAGGCAGAGTCAGGGACATCTGGGTGAGTGCAGCGTGGACATGACCCTGAGCCATGTGAAGAGTGGGGAGGGAGAGGGAAGAGAGCAGAACCAGGTGCTCCGCCAGGAGGCCAAACATACAAAAGGGGCAGGTGACCAAAATGTCTGCATTATACAGGAAAGAGCCTCTGGGGAAGAGCAGCCCAGCCTCTGGGCTGGAGAGTTCAGGGAGAGGGCTAGAAGGTGGGGCACACCAGCCGTACCCTGTAACAGATAGGGACTGAGGGATGCAGGGAGGCCAGGTCCACTTAGATATGTTTGTTGTATTTTAAAAATGGTGGGAAGGAGTCACACCATACAACAGGGCCCATGTAGGAGGTTTATTGAAGGTGGGAGAGAAGGGGGCAGAGACCAGTCCCTGGGGATGAGAGTAAAGGAAGAGAAAGGAGATGGGAGGTATACAAGGCCCACCTTTTATAAGGAAACGTAGCGAATGCACACAAGAGGTGCTCTTAGTGGCTGCCACTGAGGTGTATCCTGTCAGGACCCTAAGGGCAGGCCAGTACAGATGCCTGAATGCTAACAGCCCTCCCTTCTGTTTATTATAAAAAGGTAAGGAGTTAGAAAGGGGTAGCAGGTGAGGTCTCTATAAGGCTGCCCTCAAACCAGTAAACTATGAAAAGCTTCAAGACATAGTTCAGGACAGACAAGAGAATCCGTCTCAATTCCTAGAACGACTTACAAAGGCCCCTTTACAGTATACTAATCTAGATCCTGAGAGCCCAGAGGGCAGACAGCTCCTAATGACCCATTTCTTCCCCCAGAGCTCCCCCGACATTAGGGCCAAGCTTAAGCATCTGGAGCGTTGGCCCATAACCCCACAGGCAGAAGTCTTAGTGCTGGCTTTTAAGGTGTACCAAGGGGAGATGAGAAAGCCTGTAACCAGGTCCCTGTTTTAAATGTGGTCAAGAAGGCCATTGGGCTTGTACTTACTCTGCCCCACGTGGGCCGCCTGGACCTTGTCCAAAGTGCCACCAAGAAGGACATTGGTCAGTTGACTGCCCCCCATGCACCTCATGGCATGGGGACATCAAACGCAGACCACCCTCCAGCCAACCTTCTAGGCTTGGCCATGGATGGCTGAAGGTGCCCAGGCTCCGGCCTGACAACTGTCATCTCCCACAGGGAGCCTGGGGAGCCGTTACAGTATCGGGGCGATCCATTTCCTTCCTTGTGGACACTGGGGCCACTTATTCGGTCCTGAGGGAGTTTTGGGGACCCACCTCTCCCTCTTCCTATGGTTGGGGTAGGGAGACAGCCTTACCTACCTCATCAGACACCACCACTCAATTGTATTTTCAGGGGTATCCCTCTCACCCACACATTTTTGGTTATGCCAGCTTGCCCTGTGCCCCTAATGGGAAGAGAATTTTTAGCTGAGATAGGAGCTTCCATTTTGTTTGCTCCCCCCATTGGCCTGACCCGACTCGCCAGCAGCTCCTCTCCTCCTCCTCCTCCTAGCCTTTTACCCCACCCACCCCCAACCCAGGGGAATTCCTCCTCAATCACAGTGACACAAACAGGGCCCTGTTCTCTTAAGGTTCAGAGGACACTGAGATCAACTGCCTTGTCTTCAATTCCAGAAGAATGAGGTTTCGTCCCACAACCGTACTCAATCCCATATGTTGGGATTGGGACCCCATATGTTGTTTCTTCCTGATTCCCCCTCCAAGTCCTCCTGTCTCTACCGACCACATTCTGCTTCATCAGTTTCCCTCTGTGTCTCTAATAACAGATTCAAATTTCTAATTAACTACTCAGCTAACTGTTACAGGACCACCATCAGCCATAGAGCCAGAGGCACAAGGACCATCAAATATACCCAGGTGGTAAGAAACAGTAACACTCCAGAGGTATTCACATCCCCAGACTCAAAATGGTCTGGACTCTGCAAAAGTAGACTTCAATACAACAGTTTATTACTGTCAAATGGCCTCAGCAATCAATCACCTGTGTCTCCTGGATGCTGAAGTGATACCACGATAATGAAAGGAAACAGGTGCCTTAAGGGTTGTCTCAGGTGAAGACAGGAAGCCTAATTGATAATAATAATAATAATAATAATAATAATAATAATAATAATAATAATATTAAAAAGCATGTTCCAGATTTCTCTCTCTCACTATATGACTCCGTAACTTTAACACTAACCAATGACATTCTGATAACAGAATACTGAACACTATAATATCATAACTAACAGCTCAGGATTTTAAATTCCCCTTGGTTGTTTCTTAATATGTCTAAAATTTGTCTCCTTCATAAACTTAAAAGTTCTTCTGAGCTCCAGGGAGTCGGCTTGGACCCACCCAGACAGGTCAGATCCACTTCAGCTTGTCGGGTCCAAGCCGTCAGGTCCAAGCAGCACTGGACGATTCCACAGGGCTCAAAACAGCAGCGAAGACAATCAGCTACCTCATAACGTCTGGCTACCTCAAGAAAAGCCCCTCCTCACCCCCCAAAAAAATTAACCAATGCCCACCAAGTCAGCTGGAAGCAGTGCCGAGAGACATGGCGCCCCCATTCCTGTTCACCCACCACCCTAACCCCTTACTTTTTATAATAACAAAAAGGGTGGAATGCTATTTTTCCTAGCCACTTCTGGAGTCACATGACTGAGCGTGCACTGTCAGGAGTCAGGCAAAACGCTTAGTCACTCCAGGGCCTTATGTCCTATGTAGTCTGCACACAGTGTGATCACATCATCTATGTACATGTGTGGCATAGTTATGTGAGCCCATATACACACACACTGGAGGTGACCTATCAAAGCAGGCTCTACCCACTCCCTGCTCTCTCTCCCTCTCGCCAGAGGTAGCACACACATCTCTCTCTCTCTCTCTCTCTCTCTCTCTCTCTCTCTCTCTCTCTCTCTCACACACACACACACACACACACACACACACACACACACACACTTTCTCTCCCTCTCCCTCCACCTCACACCTTTCTTTTCGGTAGGCCTACCCACCTCCACCCTTTCCCTTCCCTAATA
>CABHPR010137719.1:5781-22590 GCA_902168415.1 Peromyscus melanophrys
CTCTCTCTCTCTCTCTCTCTCTCTCTCTCTCTCTCTCTCTCTCTCTCAGTCTCTCTCTCTCAGTCTCTCTCTCTCTGTGTGTGTGTTGTAATGTAGGAGCTAGATAGTGGCACAGATCTGTACTATTATCTCAGTACTTGGGTGATGAAAGAAAGAGTATCTCAAGTTCAAAGCTGTCTATCCTCAGGCACATAAAGAGTTACAGCCTGAGCTAAATTTAACACATATTTATTGAACACATCCCTATGCCAGCTACTGTCTGGTTATGAGGTTACCATGGTGACAGACCAAGATTGTCACCATTTCTTATGAATGATGGGTGATAGGTAGATGATAGACAGACAGACAGACAGATAAGACATATGAAGAGGGAGACAGAGACAGACAGTCAGGCAGGCAGGCAGGCAGACATGTAAACCAGTGTTTGTCACTCTTGCTAAAAAACTCTCAATAGCTTCCCATGATGCCCTTCCCCATATCCTGCAAGGACTGACATGATCCTGGCCGGGCCTGGTCTCTTCTCCCATCCTTTCCAGCCCCTCTCAGTACCTTGACCACATCACATCCCCTGCCATCTCCCTGCTACCAACATCCTCTCCACTCGCTTCCTATGGCTAGCTGCTGTCAACCCAGAGAACCGAACCCAGGGAAGGTTTCTGCAAGGAAGCTTGTTCATCAAACCTTCAGCTAAATCATGTCCCATGTCGAGCATTTTCTCTTTCTCTCGGTTTTTCTTCACACTTTGAAACAGGCATGCACAGGTTTAACTGTATATATGAGTTAGTTATAACATGTCTTTCTAGCTTCCGCTGGTGTAGTGTCTGCTTATTGGCTCTCTCCCCCGGTCTGTGAAGATCAGTCTTGGTCTGTCACCATGGTAACCTCATAACCAGACAGTAGCTGCCATAGGGATGTGTTCAATAAATATGTGTTACATTTATAGATTAATGAATCGATGGATTGATAAGCTCTCCTAAAAGAAACACCTACACTTAACAGACTCAGTGCTTACACTGATATGTGCATCAGGTAAGTACATTACTCCCCTTTATTTATTTTTAAAGATTTACTTATTTTTTGTTTTCTGTACATGTTTTGCTTGCATGTATGTATGTGCATCATGTGTGTGCCTGGTGCCCAGAGAAGTCAGAAGAGGGAATCAGAGCCCTTGGAACTGGAGCTATGAATGGGTATGAGCCACTGTGTGGGTGCTGGGAACCTAACTCAGATCCTCTGGAAGAGCAACAAATGCTCTTAACCACTGAGCCATCTCTCCAGCCTCACCACACACACACACACACACACACACACACACACACACACACACGCACGCACGCACGCAGCGCACACACACACACACACACACACACACACACACACACACACTACCACCACCACCACCACCACCACCAACAACAACAACCATGCTGCTTTTTTATTTTGTTTGTTTGTTTTGAGACAAGCTCTCTCTATGTAGCCCTAGCTGTCCTGAAACTTACTATGTGGATCAAGCTGGCCTCAGACACACAGAGATCTGCCTGCCTCTGCCTCCCGAGTGCTAACATTAAAGGAGTGTGCCACCATGCCTGGCCACATGACCTTTTAAGAGAAAAATTGTTCTTCTAGAGCAGGAATGTCTTTCGACATAGTGAAATGCTGTTGTCATCTACAAACGCATTGGGTCATGCTCATCACTTTCCTGGGACCCAGGCAGTCTGTGACCTGCAATGTGGACAGCTTGCTATCAAAAGCTATCACTTTGATTCATTACAAGACTCTGCCACTGCTAAAGATAATGTCTGTTTTGCTGTGTGTTCCAACTGTGTTAATAGTTGATGTCCACAAACCAGGTTCTATGCAGGTCACCTACTGTGGGAATGACTTCTGTACTCAGCCTGTTTGGTAGGACACTGGGAATCTATGAAGGAATGAGCTAGGGCTCTAGGCATCAGTTTACTTAAGAAGGGAGAAGAGGGGATCAATAGCCACAACTACATGAGAAAAGGGCTTTAATTCACAAGCTGTGACCTGATTGACCAACAGTGATAGCATCTGACTGGCCAGAGAGTGATCAAAATTTTGCAACTAATGGATTCGTACGTTAGTTCACACAAGTTTTCATATGACAAGGATTGGTACGCACATATTTTGCTTTGCATAATCAGAAATCATTCGAATATTTGTTGGCTAGAATACTAAGTAATCTCTTGAAAATAGACTTCTTTTGTCTTCCTTCATCAGATAGAAAGTGTGTTGCGCAAATAATCTAAAATCATAATAAAAATGATCCTATATGCAATCATAATAAAAGTAATCCCTGCCCTATGTGACCTAGGATGAGTCACTTAACTTCTCTGGGCCTCAATTTCCTTGTGTATAAAATGGGTTTAGTTATGTAGGACCTAACTTTGCGTGTTATTGTAATTAGAGTTTACACAGCTCAGTGCCTAGCTCACTATAGACACCTGGTCCATGGGGACTAATATTATTTATTAGTATTATCCGTAGCTCATAAACTATACCTTGTGTCTCAGTGGAATCCATCACTCACTCCGTCATTCTCCGTGAGGGCCTAAGTCAGTGAGAGATGCCAAGCTAAAGGGTCCCCTGGGTCAAATTCTCAAGGAAAAAAATACTTTGTTCATTTTCCCAAATCTTCATCCCAGTTGCCGGCCTCTTCTGGGAGCTGGCAGGGCATGGTGGGTGGGAAGAAGATGAAGCCAGACAGCTCATCCTCAACAGGCCTTCAGACCTGTCACTCTGTTCTGCCAGCCCAGCACAAACTCAGCAGGTCTCGGCCTGGGAACCGCCCCACCCCATGCCTTGCCCACCGCTTTCCTCAAGAGCACCCCAGCCTGGCCCAGGCTCTGCATTGCCCAGGCCTGACTTTCCAGAGGAAACTACTTTGAGATTGGCATGAGCTTAAGGTGTGGCCCCTGTGGCCCTGGCCAGCGCTGAGTGTAGAGCCACAGGGTGGAGCAGGGGCGGGGTGGGGCGGGGTGGGGCGAGGTGGGATGGGGAGACACAGTGCACACCCACTCCCCAGGGCCTGGGTGCTTTGCACAAGTGTGGAAACATTTTTCTCCTGAGTCTTCAATTGAGAGCAATTTAAATTCCTGTAGCTGTTGGGGTGGAGGCTGAGAACCTGGGGTGAGCTGGTGGGTGGAGCCACGGAGGGAGGGTTGAGCGGGGCACCCAGAGCTGACTTCGGGGAATCACAACCTGGGTAAATCCTCAGTTCGGGGAAACTGAGGCCTCTCCAGGGGAAACAAGAAACACTAAGGACATAGAGAAACAGGGACTGGCCACAGCCCAGAGAAACCGGGCCAAGTGAGCTCGGGAAGGAGAAGCAGTGAGACCAGGAAGGGCATTGCAGAGGCAAGAGTGGATAAAAATGGGGGTAAAGGGAGCTGTGAGATGCCTCAGGGAGTCAGGGTGCTTGCTGCCAAGTCCTAAGACCCGAACTGAATCCCTGGAACCCACATGGTAGAAAGAGAATTGACTCCTCCTGTAAACTGTTCTCTGATATCCACACATATCCCCATGCATGCACATGGGCACATACAATGTAATTTTCTTTTTTAATTGTTAAAGATAATGCTGATCCTCTTCTCTCTAGAAATAAGATGGTAGCTGCAGCAGGCCAAGCAGTGGCTTCCAGGATCCACAAATCCTTCATCAATCCAGGACATAAGAATGGGCTATGGGCTCCAACCCACCCACCCACCAAGAGGAGGCTACCTGTGCATCCTGTGGTTCCTGAATGCCCTCTTCAGGCTGGCCTCCCTCTGCTGGACCCCACATCTCCCATCAGGTCCAGGGTAGGGAGAGCAGGAAAGGGGCAATGGGAGCTGAGTCCCTGGACTCACGCTTTGTGCCCTGACCCAGGTAGACCCACAACTAGTTCACAGGAGACTCCGACTCAGGCCCAGGTGCTGCATTTTGGGGAGTCTTGGAGTGCTTCTCAACCTACAAGGTCCAAGCACAGAGAGGGAGTGAATTGACCTGGGTCAGGAGCGGTACCCCTCTCATACACCACCTTCCTCAGGAACAGAAGCAGCAAGCCCAAAGCTCCCAGAGTCAGACTTGGCAGAACCAGAATTTGACAAGTTCTCGATCCAGAGCACAGGTCTACAGCTTCAAGAGTTGATCTCAAGGCAAGTGGACCCCTAGAGGCCCCTGATATTAGTTGTCCCATCTCTAAAGTGGGCATAGTAGAAAGGAGCCCTGCCCAGGACATAAGATTGAGAGCAGACATAAGGGCATGAGAGCAAATCTGTTGGCAAGATGGAGCAAGGGTCTCTACTGCTCTAATCCAGGGCCAAGTGGGGCATGTGAGTGGACAAGGGGCACCCAGAGCTCCTTGAGGACCCAGAGTAGTGAAAGGTGGATAGAGAGGTTGTTCTTGGAGGTGTTTAAGAAAGATGGGCATGCAGGAGTCAGGGTGTCAAGTGTGCATTGGTCCTACCCTCATCTTTCTGACACCCCCACCAATACTTAGGCAGTCATGAGGCCCAGTCCATCTTGGCCATCCTGGCACCTCTGGTGTTAGACCCAGTTCCACGGTAAACACAACAGCGATATAAGGAATGGACGAAACAAGTAAGGCTGTGTACTTGCGCTCTGGAATCTATCTGGGTGTTTTTGTGCACATGTCCATGGTACCTCTGTACCCTTGGAATGTCAGGGAGAACGTGGAAGACCACTTGGCCTCATCACATCCCTTGTCTGTTGAATTTAGAAGGGCTCCCTGCCCTGGCTCGTCACCTAGGTACGGCCCTGCACTCTGGGATTCTCTTGTTCTCTCCTCCGTGAGTAAGATAGGACAGGGCCAACTCCTTTGGCTCCACTTGTAAGTGAATACTTCACGACCCATGAAGGCCAGGGACTTCAGCCAGGCACAGGGTCTCACTTGGATCTAGAATCTAGAAGAATGGAGCTAATAGGGAGAGAGTAGAATGGGAAGGCAGGGGATGGTATGTGGGTTCTTGGGTTCTCCCAGTCAATAATAATTCATTGTGTGTCGTGCATTTCAAAATAGAACAGTCTTCCATTTTCTGAGGAAAGGCTCTCTCCTTCTCGACACCTGAAACAAGGCTAGTACCAAGCCCTACCTACATATGTGGTGGTTTTCCTGACTACCCATGCTGAAGTTTCGCTTGCAATTTAGGCACAGGAAAAGACTAACAAAGTAAGCAATAGTAAACTAGAACAACAGTGCTAATATACACTGTAATAAAGAGTTATCTGAGTGTTCCTCCTTCTCTTTTGCCTCGCCCTCCCCTGTCTTGATACCTTTTTGAATTGCTTGTGTTCACACTTCTTGGTGATGGAGAGTGACTGAAGAACTGTGTACTGGGGTCGGGCTATGAGAACTACTAGAGCCAAAAGCTCATGACAAATATGCCCACTACAAAGAAATGGTGAACATCTGGGTTTTGTTTTGTTTTTTAAAATCTTCCCAATACCCTTGATGACCTTCGGAGAAAAGATACGGTTGGGGGCAAGTTCAGAGCAGAGCAGGAGAACAGGCTGCCTCCTGTTTCTAAGATTTGTAGACCCCCCCCCCTATACACACCTCCCCCCTGACTTCCCCTCCTTCCCACTAGGACTCAGTAGGCACACTTTCCTCCAGAAGCCCTCCTGCCTGTCACAGCCTTATCTGCACCTTTTATGCCCATCACAGCCACTCCATGACTGGCACAGTGTCCAGCATATAGTCAGAGCTCGACACTGTTTGGGGACGTCGTAGAACCTTTGGGATGTGGGACCTAACTGGCAGGCATGAGACCTTGGAGGTGGGACTGGAGGGTTCGAGGCCCACTCTACCTCCTGTCCAAGCTGCCTGTGCTTCCTGATCCACAGAGATACGAGCAAGCCGCCTTACACTCTTCCCTGTGGTTTTCCCACCATGATGGACTGTGCCCTCCGCTGTTGAAGCTGTGAACCAAAATGAACCCTTCCTTTCTTAAGTAGCTTCTGTCTGGTATTTTTATCACAGTAACGAGACTAGTAACTAATAGAGAGCGCTGAGTAAATGAAGCCATGACCACAGGATAAGCCCCTAGGATGGTATTCTTTTCATGTCTGTATCACTAATGTCTGTTACAGGAACGTAGCTCAGGATAAATAGGGAGTATGGTGTCCAGAAGGCAGGACAAATGATGCCTGTAGGAACAGGCTGACCGATTAGTGTGCACCGGAAGACATAGGTTGAGCCCAGATGCTCAGTGCAATGAGAGGTGAATCCACTATGCTTGGGAGATCCCAGGGAAAGTTCTGAGACAGGACTCACAGGTGTTGCTGATGGATGGCACAGGGAGACCAGGAGAAAGGATTCCAGCAGAGGGAGGCCTGAGAAAGGCCTGGTGGTACAGGAGAACCTGCCCCTTTGGGGGATTGCCCTAGAGAGCTGTTGAATTGGGTGTTCTACTATCTCTTGTGGATTATCTATCCGTCTGCTCAGAAACTGTGCTACCATGCTGTCTTCTTAGCTCTGGGATTTTTAAAAACAATTTATTTAAATTTATTTTATGTTCATTGATGTGAAGGTGTCAGATCCCCTGGAACTGGAGTTACAGACAGTTGTGAGGTGCCATGTGGGTGCTAGGAATTGAACCTGGGTCCTCTGGAAGAACAGCCAGTGCTCTTAACCACTGAGCCATCTCTCCAGCCCCAGCTCTGGGATTTTTAAGCCCTGGAAGATATGCAGATCATGGGAAAGGGGAAACTGAGGCACTCAGACTAGCCCAAGCCTCTTGGCAGCTCTGGCCTGAACAGCTGCCCAATGAAACCATTCTTCCTTCCTCCCTCAAGGGCTCCCTGCCCCTCAGACAGTGGGCTCTCAGTGCCCAGGCCAGGAGGAGAAAGAAAACAGGAACCATCCAAAGAAGCTCCATTGTTCCCCAGCAAATGACTCACATGGGGAATGCTCCCTCCCTATGTGACAGCCCTCTGCTGTTCCTGGTGACTCAGAGGCTAAAATCACAAACCCTGTCCGCTGTTCCCACCTTCCTCCTGGGCTCTGAGAATGTATGTGCATTACTCAGGCATCAGCTTCTCTCCTGTAGGTGGGTAAAAGCTGTAGGTGGGTAAAAGAAGACCAGACTGGTATAAGTTCCTCCAAGCTGGGCAGATATGAGGGTCTTGATTCCCTGTGACGCTCGGGAGAAATGACAGAAATACCCCTCAGTGTGTGCAGTGTGCTGGCCTTTTATTCCTGGAGTGGTGCAGGCATAGGGGTCAGGCAGAGTACTGGCTTCTAGCTGGCCTAGCTCCCACTTCTAGACAGGTTTGCATAGGGTGCCTAGGAGGACCCAGAGCTGGGATGCTCAGGGCAGGGACACAGGCAAGGGGCAGAGCTTTGGCGAGAGCAGCGCTGTCTCTATTTCCAGCGCCCGGTGACTTTGGCCTTCCCACGAGTTTTGGAGCTGCAGGAGAAGCAGAACCCCATGAGATGGAGGGAGTGGGGGTAACAGTTTCCAGTGGGGCGGAGGGCAGGCTAAGGAAAGCTAAGGGTTGAGATGGACATCCTGGAGTAGGAGTGGGATATGACAACGGCCTTGCCCCGCCCCATCCCACCCTGCACGGGTAAGCAGTGGCTAAGGCTGAAAGAAGGAAGCGGTGAACTGAAGGAGAAGAGGGAGGGCTGGGGTCTGAACCCTCACAGCAGGATGGGGAAGAGAGAGGCAGGATGCACCGTGAGAGAGGGGCCGTAGACACTTACACTTTCTGGTTGTCATTGATCCTGTTTCGCAGGACGTTGATCTGGAAGGAAAAAAAGGAAGATAAAGGCTAAAGTGGGGGTTCATTCAAGTGAGGTCTGGGAGGGGGAAGGGGGTTCAGCGTAGAAGCAAGGGTGCAAAGTGGGAGGAGGTAAGCACCAGAACACTGTGGGGGGCCGGTGAGCGAGTTGAATGGACTGGTGGAGGACAGGGAAAGAGGTTTTGAGGGTCAGCCGTGGTGGGGGGCAGGTCAAACCGGAGCACAGCAGAAGGATGGGCACAGTGAGCAGCTCACCTCGTACTTCTGCTGCTTGAACTTCTCCTGCAGGTCGAACTTCTCGGCCTCCAGGTTGTGAATGCTCTGCCACAGCTCCTTGGCCTTCTCTCTGCGGGAGCCGCAGTGGGAGGGGAGGGAGGCGCGATGAAGACAGTGGCTTTGGCTTTCTCCCTGGCCCCGACTGGCCTGCATGGTCCCCCAGCCTGCCCTTGCACATTCAGGTCTGCAGAGGGTGCCTCCAGCCTGTGCTATGGGCCTGACCATTCTGAAATTCTGGGTCCCAGCTACTGTGCCCAGTGTTCAGGGACAGACACCAAGGGCTGCCAGAGCACAGTTCTGAGAGTCCTGGTACTGTAGAGCATCTAGTTCAATCTTCCTTCCCACCTTCTGTGTGAAGGTGGGCAAGCAAGGGCTCAGTTCTCCTTCCCTGTCAGCAAAGCTCCCACGGGAGGCCTGACCTGTGAGGCCCAACACCTGGTCATGAGCCTTGGTTAATGTGTGAGGGAGTGACTCCCCCTGGTGGTTTACAGAAAGAAGTACCCTCCACCCCACTCTAGAGAACAGAGCCAGAGGCCACCCACCCAACTGGGCCCACCTGAGCTGGTCTTCATTCAGGTGGTCGATGGCCAGCGCCTTCCTCCTCTCAGCCAGGATCTTCTTCTTCTTCTCTCGCTCAGTCTGTCTCTTCCCACTCTTGCGCTCTGTCTGAAGGGGGTGGGGAGCAGGGACATTTGTCTAGAGATGGCTCCTCCCTGTCCCCTGACCCTCCCAATACCCTGGGGGCGTAGGGCCAGGTCTGAAGAACACCAGGTTCCTATCCTATTGCTCCAGCAACGTGACACACCATTACCTTCTAGATCCCCCCAGAGAAACTGAGGCAGGGGCAAGGAGTAGCCTAAGTGCCCTCCCTCTCCCACAACTCCTCCTCCAACAAGGTGTGCTCCCCTCCCAGGGAGCACTCTACAACTAAAGGGAGGACTCGAGGTTTTGTACCCACCTGAGCTTGCTAAACCAGGAAACCATGAGAGAAAGACCCAGAGAGAAAGACCAAGACCGCCACAGAGACGCGGAGAGAAGCAGGGTGGGAGACAGGAAGACAGTAAGGACAAGGTGATTCGGCTGCTCAGCAGGGGCTGCCTCCTGTGCCAAGCACAGGTCTGGGGCTCAGGGAAGGGAAATGTTTAGAACATTTGCCTGGTATGGTCACTGTGAGGACAGAGACACAGGGGCAGAGCTGGGGCCTTAGGATATCTAAACGAAAATATCCTGATGCCTCCATGCATAAAGAAAATCGGGCCTGGTTGGGCACGGTGGCCCTTGCCTTTAATCCCAGTACTTGGGAGGCAGAGGTTAGGTGGATCTCTGTGAGTTCAAGGCTAGCCTGGTCTACATAGTGAGTTCCAGGACAGTCAAGGCTACACAGTGAAACCGTCTTTAAAAAAAAAAAAAAAGATGAAGAAAGAAAATCAGGCCCCAGCCCTGATGGGGTGGGGGGTTGGGGGGGCTGGGGGGTGGGGTATCTAGTAGGCGTGAGTGTCCACGAGCAAACCACCCCACATCCGTGCAGCACACACTTTCCATGCTAGCTCGTTGCCTCTCGGAAGCTGCAAGGCAGGCAATACTAGGCCATGTGAGGAAACAGGATCAGGGGGTATAGCAGGCCATGCTGCTGTGTGTGGCAGAATCAGCTCTCTAACCAGAGCTCCAGGACCCATGATTCTCCGGGATGCACCCGGTCACCTTGGGGAGCCAGCATGAGGAGGCATATTAGTGTTCTAACCTTTGCCCACAGCAGAGCCCTCCTAGTGAAGCCACAGTCAGGCTGATAGCCAGCTTGGGGTGTGGGGAGGTGGGGGCTAAGCATGAGGAGACCTTAGACTTCAGCCACAGCAGTTGGGAATTTCTTCATGGATCCAACCAAAGGCAGCCTTGAGGATACACTGAGATCTCCTGGTGCCCGATGCCGCTTCCCACCTACCTTCTGGATGTACCCTCCAAAATGCATCATGTTAGACAGAGCCTTCTTCTTCCGGGCCTCATCCTCAGCCTTCCTCCTGTTCTCCTCCTCCTCACGCCGGGCCCTCTCTTCCTGATTTCAGGGAGGGCAAATGAACGCATTAGTGTCGAGGGTGGGAATCCAGACTCTGGGTTGAAGCTGGTGTTCTTTACAAATGAGCTCAGCTTTCTTCCCATTGGACAAGGAGCTTTCTGAGGTACCCTTGGCACAAGATGGGCAAAGTGGAGTTTACTGAATGGGTAGATGAACTGTTTTATGAATGAGTTAATGAAGCACCGATTCACATCTGTAAAATCCCACCATCCCCCCAGGCTGAGAGGCCCTCTGTCCTCACATCCTGTACCAGGGAAGGGATAGGGGCTAGGGGGTCTTAAAATCATGAGCACAAGGCCCCAGCGAGTCTGTCCTGTTCATTGGTGTGGTATCAACACTGAGTCAATGACCTGAACTTCTGTGATAAATGCTCCCTCCCCAGACTGATGTCTGTGAATAGAGAGGGCACTGGAACTTCCGGGGCTCCGTGGCTAATGTGGTCACTCACAGCCAAGCGGTTCTGCCGTTCCTTCTCCCGCTCATTGCGAATGCGCTGCTGCTCGGCCCGCTCTGCCCGCCGCTTTTCCTAGGGAGAGAGGTAGAAACTCCTATGTGTGCCCAGGAGGGGTGTTATCCCCAGTCCAGGAACTGGGAGGTGGCCCTCTTCCACATGCTTCTGCTCTCAGCCTGCTCCAGGGACGCAGATGGAAGTGGCCCATCACAGGTGGAGACTGCCTCGATTATGTGGGAAATGCCAAGTGGCTTCTCTTGTCTCCCTTAAGGGCTGTATCCATGCTCTGGCCCCAGTTCTGGCCCTGGCAGCTTTTCTGTGCTCAAAGATACATGACTGGAGTGCACATCTGAGGAAAGCCGGCTGGGTACAGAAAAACAAGGAATCAAATAATCTCCTCTCTCAGAGTGGAATTCTGGGTGTCACCTAGGATTTCGCAGGCTGATCCCGCGTCTCCTGCAGTAGTGAAGCAGCTATGCCCCATGGGTAGGAAAGAGGAACAGGGAACACAGACTTGACTGCCGTTCCACAGCCAGTGGTGCCTGGTCAAGCCCAGCTAGAGCCAGAATTTATCAGGCTCCTGTTGGCAAGGAGCATCCGCACTGATAGGCAGGTGGCAGGGACCCAAGGAGAGCAGCATCCAACAGGTTGGCAGCTTGAGGCAGACTGCGGAGAGGGGGTGGGGGCGGGGGGGGGAGGACGGGATGGACTGTGGAAGATTGACGCGTACGATCCTGTCTTTGAGCGAGATTAGCTCCTCCTCCTCCTTCTTCCGGTTCTCAAAGTGAGCCTCGATCAGCGTCTGTAGTTCGTTCAAATCCTTCTCCATGCGCTTCCGGTGGATGTCCTGTGGGGGAGAGCCTGGCTGAGCCTGCCGCACCCATGAAATGAGTGGGCTCAAGGCAAAAGGTACTAACCGGGCATGGGGACCTGAACCTCTGCCATCCCTACAGCATCCTGCCATCGGCCTGCCCCAGCCCACAAGATCAGGAGCTCGGTCACTCTCATTGGAGACCTTGTCCCCACCCCAAGCCAGCCTGCTCGACCCGCAGCCACCACTCACATCAAAGTCCACTCTCTCTCCATCGGGGATCTTGGGTGGCACCAAGTTCGGCATGAAGAGCCTGCTGCAGAGAGGAATGGAGAGTCAGGGGTCACCAAAGCGACCGGGGAGGTGAGGGAACAATGTGTTCCTGGAGCCTCTGGGGCTGTCTTCCTGCAGGAGTGTTCACCTCTGTGATGATGTCAGCACCAGTGTCTACCTCACTTGCTCAGACTTTCAGCGAGCTGATTTCATTTTGTTCTCTCACTAGATCCCAGAAGGGGGCAGCGCTGACCCCCATCAGGAAAATGGAGGCTTAAAACTACACAGCTGGGAAGCAGAAGAGCTGAGCTTGGATGGTGTGTCCGTGCCTCCCCACCCCCACCCCCACACCCCCGGATCTCTGATTCTTGATTTCCTCATATGCTCTTGGGCCTTTGCGAGCTAAAAGGAGATGCTCCAGGATATGCAAGGCAGCCAGCAGAGAGGATGAACAGAGCTAAGACCCACACAGGCCACTAGAGGCCATGAGGGTGCTAAGGCGCCATCTGCTGGCGGTATAAGCATTGCCAAGAAGGAAATGCTCTGTCCCAATGGCCCCACACTCACAGCCTCCAGATGTGGTTCCAGGTATAGGACAAAGCTACCCTGTTCTGCCCATTGGTAGCTCCCCGAAGCTGTCATGCCTAGATTAGCATGGTTTCACTGCTTGGCTCCCCGGAATTTGCACCCCTGTCCCCCTAGGTCCCACCCAAATTGAGAGGGAGGTCATCCTGTGGGATAGGCAGCGTGTCTGTCCAAGGCCATGACTAGCCCTTCCCCATTCTGTAGGTGAATGTAACTCCATCCATGTTAGGACATAGTTGGTAGTGAAATTCAGGGTGCAGTTCATCCCCTGTTCCTCCCCGCAGGCAGAGATCTCTGGGCAGTATACAACCTGTTCAACCCTCTGTGGTGGTCTGTGTCTACCACAGCTCCTGTTCATGCTCGCTATACCACATGCACGCCTGTCTCTTTCTCGTCAGCCTCCCTAACTGCCCTCTGCCCCCAGGGCTTTACTACAGATAGGTGCATCCCACTCACCTGGGCTTGGGTTTGGACTCCTCTGCTGGACCATCTGGAGGAGAAGGACGGATGGGGTCAGCAAGCCTGAATATTCCCAGTTCCAACCTGAGCTGGACACCTGTGGGTCTCTGTTTCCCTGCCTGCACAGGGAATCTCCCCCAGCCCTGGTAAATCTGGACTTCCACAATCACCAACAGGCATGAAGGTAGCCTGGAAGTGAGGTCACAGAGCATGACTGGCTGTGTCTACAGGGACGCTAGACCTGGGGCCTCAGAGCCTTTGCTCATCTGTTCTGGGTTGGGAAGATTGCTTCTCAGACTCCACAGTGATGCAGGGGCTTGTGGGAAGGTTCCCAGGGGCTCCAACCCTAGAGCCCCTCTCAAGTCTGCCTTAATGTTTTGGGCCCTGGAGTTCCTGGTGGCCACAGGGCCAGGGAGGTAGTGGGCATGATTCCAAGGCCTGGCTGGCTATGGCCCAATCCCCCAACCCCAGTGACTGGAGCCAACTGGTAGGGGCTGCAGCCTGCCAAGGACCTTGATGACAATGTCACTACAGCATGGTGCATCTATGTCTTGGAAGTCCATTCTACCAACACCAGACCTCACTGGCAAAATTGCCTGGGTACCAGGAGCCAGGGGTGTGAATGTGACTTCTGAGTCCACTACCCTACACAGATGCTTGTTCCCTCTCCTTTTGGGCACTAAGGCCACGTCTCTGAGGTAAAGAGGATAAAGGTTCAGAGCCACCCAACCCCTGCAAGTGCCACCAAGTTCTGTCTTCTAACCCTCTCCTGTATAACTTCCGGTGGAATCCCCAGGCACAGTCTTCCTCAAAGCTACTATGAGAAATTCCCCTGTCATGTCTGACTCCTGTGCTGATACCCAGCAGCGCTTACCTTCAGCGTCTTTGGCTTCTTCATCTGGACCAACCTCTAAACAAAACACGAACAATCAACAGAAGTCCTGTTCTGAGCTCGTTTCCCTGAGAGCATGCCCATGGTCAGCCATGAAAGAAGCACTGGATTGATGACCATCAACCAGATATCGGAATGCTGCACCCCACCCCACCCCCAGTCCAGCCAGGAATCTCAGGCACGCAAGCTAGAAAGCGCCTGGACGACTGACTTCTTCAAACACCACCCCTGAGGCCCTTGTCCCTTTACCCTGGCGTACCTTCTGCTTTGGTCTCTTCTGTCTCAGCCTCACCCTCGGGCTCAGCCTCAGCCCCACCATCCTCCTCCTCCTCCTCCACTGCCTCCTCTTGCTCTGGAGAAGTGAACCAGACACCATGAACAACCAGGCCCCTCTCTCAGCAGCCAGACAGCACCCCCAGAACAGAGATGAGCCTGGGAGGGTTCACATGATTTGGGAGCCTTGCCCTCGAGTGACAGAAGGAAGCTGCTTCATTCCCTGTTGACACCAGAAGGCAGCAAACTAAAGCTCACAGCCACACCCAGCCCGGGCCAACTTCTGTCAACAAAGGTTCGTAGGCATATAGCCTCATTCACTCATCTACACTCTCTTCCGTGGCTCAACCCCACAAGTGAGGAGATGCAGCTGGGACTGTAGGTCTGCCGGCCTGAAGAGTTCACTGTCTGCTCCTTTGCAGGAAAAGTGAGACCCAACAGAAAGGTACCATCTGGCTGGTAAGTGTCCCAAATTTGCCACCCCGGGAGTTTGGAAATCAGAATGGAGTCTTCCCCAGTGTGGACGCCTATTTGCCACCTGGAGGCTCCTGGACAAGCCAGATATTTGAGGTGGGAGCACGTGATGTGGTGGTGGGTGCCATGAGGAGCACCAGTGATGGAGGACAGCAAGCCTCACTGCTGGGGACTAGTTGGGGTGGAGGACTATCCAGCCTCTTTCTGCCCAAGTTAGAACTTGTTTCTGTGATCTCCCTGGTAATATGATTCCATCATCTTCCCTAACTTTTCACCCTGGAGGCTCCAATCAGTGCCTGGCACCACAGGACAAGTCCTGACTAAACTGAGGTGCCAGGGAAGGTCTGTTGTGAATCCAGGGACTCTTCAAGTCTACAGACCCTTCCTCCATGTCTAGCAGAAACCAAAGCCACGAGGTTGTGCGGGTGGATGAAACGCCCAATATTTAGAGAGTTGTGCTACCCAGAAGGCTGCCAGGAATTTCTATTTTCATCATTTGCTTGGCAGGATGTGGACCCCGCCTCTCCCAACATTCAGAAGGGACAGACAGATTAAGGAGGCAGGATGCCATCCAGACCATGACTCGGCTTGGCGGAAGTGCTTGTAACATTCAGTGATGGATAGGCTGACAAGTGGTGGCCCTTGGCAGAGGGAGAAGAAAACACCTCATGACAGAAAGAGCCATCAGAGGGAAGAGGGCACCTCCACCCCCTCTGCTCATCTCCTCTGGCCTCCTTTCCTAGGACTGGGTCTCATTAAGGTCTGGGGTACTTCTTTCAACCCTGCAGGGGGTTTGCCAGTAGCGTGAGAATAGAGGAAGAGGGCCAGTTCTGGGGTCCACCTTGAGGCCACCATGCTGGCACCTCTTCCATACACCCTAGGCTTCATCTCTCTGTGCCATGTGCCCTTGGTCCAGTGGTCACACAGAAGCTCAATGAGCAGGTCACACTTAGGGCCTCCCTTGGACATCACTGTGGGAAAGCTGGTCCTAAAATTAAGCCCCATTCTGTCTCCTTTGTCCTCCTGTTATCCCTGAGAGCAAGCCCAGCCTCACCCCACCACTCAGCAGCACACATCTGAAGGCTTATATCATGCCCTCTCTGCTCTGACTATTCACAGTCTCTTCTGCTACTCTTCAGTGACTGTGTCCTCAGAGCCCTAACCCCTTGGCCACCGTGCCTTGGGCAAAGCAGGGAAGGTCCCCACATGGAACACTGCCATGCACGGCAGAGCAGTTGGGGTTCATTTGTGCTATAAGAATCCCTCTGTGACCACACGTGGAGCACGGCCCAGATCCTTCCCACTGCCCACCCCAGAGAAAAGTCAAGAAGGAAAGGAAGGAAAGGGTAAGGGGTCCTAGGGTCCTGGCCTGAAGTGACGGACCTTCCTAGCCCAAGCCCAGAGCCCAGGGGAACAGGAGAGCAGGGAAGAGGACAGAGGAAGCTGTATACCGTCTTCATCTTCGCTCCAGTCTTCCTCTTCCAGGTGCAGGAGGTGACAGCCGCAAAGGGAGCAAGCGGAACAGGTTAGTGTGCAGCAGACAGCCTGGTGGCAGTGGCGAAGGCCACAGCCAGCCCAGAGTTAGGCCTGAACTCCGATCCCCAAGCCAACACTCAAGCCACATGGCAGGCTCACTCCTCAGTGACATCCCCACGCCTCAAGTAAACAGACACCATGACACAGTCAGTTCCCAACCACTACTGAGAACAGAATGCCTAAACCAAGCGGAGCCTGGCTCCTGAAAGTATTCAGCCCCAGACTGCTTCTGGATTACAGGACCCAGCTTCTCCCTCACTAAGATAGTGGACCCCAGTATCAGAAAATGGGGAAAAAATTTATTCCCTCTCCATCTTCTCCTACATTCCTGCCCTGAGTGAGTTTTGAGACTATCCCACAGAACACCCACAGACTCCCAGAATCACATCTAAGATCACCACACTGGGGGCCATACCAAGGGAGCTGGCCTGGCATGTTGGAAGGCATGGACTCATAATCTGAGGAGGCTGACTATGTTTCTCCATTGTTCTCCATCAAATCTCTGTTTAAGGAAGAGTTTAAGAAGCCAGCAATAGTGGCACACACCTTTAATCCCAGCAGGCGGATCTCTGTGTAGCTGAAGGCCAGCCTGGTCCACAGAGCTAGTTTTAGGACAGCCAAGGCTACACAAAGAAACCCTGTCTCAAAAAACCAAAAAAGATGTGTATGTGTGAGAGAGAGGTGTGTGGGGGGGGGATCTTAACAGCAATGGGAAGATCCTTTGCCCTAGAAAAAAGGCCCTTAGGGCTATCTGCCTTGTAGGTTTCAGCCGCTCATCTGGACCCTTCCTTTCTGAGCCAGAGGCGGTGCCTTGGACCTCTCAGGACAAGTAAGGCAGAGGCAGATGCTGCAAGGCGCTCACTCGACGGAGAACTTTGACTCCCAGACAGAACCCGCTGTGTGTGTGTGTGTGTGTGTGTGTGTGTGTGTGTGTGTGTGTGTGT
>CABHPR010137719.1:33411-46850 GCA_902168415.1 Peromyscus melanophrys
GGATATGATATGGAAATATAGGATATAGATAGGATAGGATAAAAGGGTAGATTGTTGAACCTACTTTTAAAGAACAACTTGTTTAAAATGTTTTACATTGGTATAGATTTTAGTTTATTGATACAAATTTAAAGTTAATTTTGTTATACTGTATGTATATTTCTACTCTTGTTTAAGATATTATGTTTGTACAGCTCATTTAAATTGTAATGTATAATTAAGAAATACAGATTAATAATTAGTCTTCTATGATAGTCAAACTTATAGTCATGTTAAGTTTTCTAGGTATACATAGATATAATTCAGTTAGGTAGGTTATCTTCAAACACTTCAAAGACCTACAGAATATGGCATTTAAAATGTTTTAAGAACTTTGACTTTCTGGACATTGAGACATGTCTGTTCCTGGCAGCATCAATTTACTTCTAAGAGGAAGATGGGTATTGAAGAAACTCATTATGGAGTTTGCTTTCTTTGGAGCAAAAGTTGGCCACTGGGCAAAAAAGTGCCCTTGTGTTGACTGCTTGATATGTTGTATAAACTAGACATGCAGGACCCATAGGAAGGTGACCACTGAACTTTGCAAGACGAGATGTTCCTTCAGGTTCCTGCTTCATAGAAGAAACTGCCAGACATTCTACAGGACACACACACACACACACACACACACACACACACACACACACACACACAATGACTGAGAGGCTAGGCCTTTGGGCTGAAGACGGATGCCCCAACATTACAGAGGAACTTTGGGTAACTGTCCAGGCAGGCAGCTGTCATTCTAGATTTTTGGAAGTTGCTTACAATGCTCTTCCTGTTTACTTAGGTAAAATTGTATCCTTCTGAGGTTGTTGGTGTAGTTGAAGACTAGATAGTTATAATTTTCCTTGGTCATGATAAAAGACAAATTAGATATAAAACTTTAGATTCACAAATATAGGATAGAATATTTTCTTTAATTTTGCCAAATACAAGTAGACTAGATATTGTAACTGTAATTCTTGCTTGATAACTGTTTGTTATATGTAATTTTACTATGTTAAAGTTAAAACCTTTCTTTTTAATTAAACAGAAAAGGGGAAATGCTGTGGGATAATGCTTTTGTACACTGGTTTAATAAAACACTGATTGGCCAGTAGCCAGGCAGGAAGTATAGGTGGGATAAGCAGACAAGGAGAATTCTGGGAAGAGGAAGGCTGAGTGAGGAGACGCCAGCCCGCCGTCCAGGAGGCAGCATGTAATGGCACAGAGATAAAGCCATGGAAAATGTGGCAACATATAGATTAACAGAAATAGGCTGAGTTTAAGTGTAAGAGCTAGTCAGTAGTAAGCCTGAGCAAATGGTCAAGCAGTTTTAATTAATATAAGCCTCTGTGTGTTTACTTGGGTCTGAGCAGCTGTGGACCAGGCGAGACACAGGAAAACTTCCAGCCACACCCTTGCTCATCAGCTGCCTCCAAAGCAAAGCAGGTGGCAAAAGAAGCTGTGGAGTGGAGCTGCTGCCACACTCTCCCCAGCAGCCTGCTCACAAGGGCCATCCCAAAGAGGGGATGCAGGCAGAGGTCACACCACTCTGAGCCTGCACCTGATGGGCATCCCCTCCATTGTCTGAGGAGAGCACCCATGAGACTTCTAAGAGACTGTAGGACAGCTCTGCCAGCTACGAAAGTTCACCTGCCAAGGAACTACTCAAAATTTGCAACATGAGCATCCCAAAGCCATTTGAGGTCACCTGCTTGAACTCTCAGGATACAGAGAAGGGAAGGGCATGGGGTCGTAGTCAAGGTGCTCAGCAGAATCAGAGCAGTCACAGCCTCCATTGTCCAGGTGACACACAGCCACCTCATCTGCCTTGCCCAGAGTCCCACCAACCCTCAATTGCAGATCAAGTTCTTGGCAGGATGTACAGGGTGTTCTAGGCAGGTCTTCAGGGTCTACTCTCCCTCCGCCCCCGCACCTGCCCCAGCCTAGCAAAAGTGTGAGACCAGCTGCAGGGGACCCACAGAGGTAAGCCAGCTCTGGGTACTGCCAAATGAACACATCCTAGGGCTGAGGGTCTCTGTCCTCGGGACTAGAGGGGCCTTCACCCAGGACACAAAGACAGGTGGGACTGGCTGCTTCTGCCCCATCAACTACAGAGCAGGGGGTCCGTGCTGTACTTATTAGCCACGTTCTAAGAAACTGTGGGGTTGCCTCAGGCTGCAAAGTGGGTATGGGCAGCCTTTGAACCCATTCTCCCTCAAGCTGGTTCTAGGTGAAACCAGAGCAATCAACCTTGAGGAAGAGCTGTAATGACTGAAGACCTCCTTTAGACTCCAGCCATAATGGGGTTGCAGGGCACTGGATTGCCTTTCTCGGTTTGCTGTGCATTTTCGGGTGACTCAGCATTCTACACACACACATGGGGCCATGGTACTGGACTGGGAAGAGGAAGCCTGGGGAGAAAGATGGGATGAAGGTAGGTGGCAGTTCTGTGCTCTTAAATGTTTTTATTGTGTGTGTGCTCTGCTTACATGGATGACTATGCACCATGTGCATGCGGTGCCCACAGAGCCCCTGAAACTGGAGTGTCAGACATTCGTCAGTTGATATGGTGCTGGGGACTCGAACCTCGGTTCCCCTGGAAGAGCGACCAGGGCTCTTAACTGCTGAGCCATCTCTCCAGCCCCCAGTTCTGTACTATTAAGTCACCAAGCTAGGACCACTGAGGACAAGTCTAACATCTTAATATGAGAGAAGATGGGAACAAGGAGAGGGTTTCTCCTTCCACCAAAGCTGGGGATCCACCTCTCCCTGCAGCTGACCCGAAGGAAAGCAGAGCCGGTGGGGACAAACCCATCAACATCACCAGCCACTTACGCCTGAGGATGAACGAGTTTATCAGATCCTTCCTGAGAAAAGAGTTTTCTGAGTGAGTAAGGCTGGTGGTAATACAAAAAGGCACTGAGCTCCGGATAAGGGGAGGGGGTTGGGGGGGCAGACAAAGCAGGGGGATGCAGCACATGGGCAGTGAGCGCCTGGTGACTCCTTTTCTGTCTGGCTTGAAAAAGCCCCGGGGAGCAGTGACTAGGTCTAGGACTTAGTTTGGGGAACATCACAGGCACACAGAGTACCTGCTGGGAGCAGGCAGGACAGATAACTCTGGAGTTGGCAAAATAACCCAGCCTGATGCCGGAAGTGAGCAGGAGGAAGGGGCAGTCTCTAGACAGGACATGGAGACTCCATGGCTGATGTGCCAAGGCTGTGTTCTGGGTCCTTCTGGGTTCAAGATATATTGTGCCTGCAGCAGGGCAAGAAAGCTCCAGAGCATATCCGCCCCCCAGGCGGGGCTGGGGAGGGGCTGAAGGAGTGTCATTCATGTTCCTGGCCCCCAAGGGGCCCTGACCAGACTGGCTGAGAGGCAGAAAGGGAATGGGGACATCAAGAGTCAGGAGTGCCGCAGGGCAGGGGCTGGCATGAAGAAGGGCCCTTGGGGTACATGTTTGCAGGTCTGTTCTGGCAGGGCTTGTCACACCTGTGGGACAAAGGCCAATTAGAAAAAGGAAAAGGGGTTCCTGGTGCCATGGGGGAGGGCACCTCTGAACAAGAAGATAACCCTTTGGACAACCAAGCCTCCACCCACAGTGGGTAAGTACCCAAAACCTGATGGTTAGGTAGGAGAGGCTTTGCCAAGCTATGGCTCAGCCAAGCCAGTGTAGGACTCCCATTATCTCATGGGTGAATCATCTAAGCACACAGGGTTTGACAAAACCTGGGTGCTGAAACCACACAATTGCAACCCACTTAGAGTATACATTTAGATAGATTTGGGGGGGCTTTCCACCGTACCTCAGGGCTGGGCCCCTTCCGTCTCACTCACCTCTGCATCCAGGGACACGGCCGACTTGTTTCCCCATTGAGCCCTCCTGGTGACGGATGCCTCTTTCTGTACCTCCTGATTAGGACATCAGAGTAGAGACCAAGACCTCAGGGGTAAAGAGGGACTTGGGACTCCCGCCTGTCCCCTACTCCATGTGGCTTTGTTCTTCCTAAAGTGACAAGGACTTAGACCCATTCCTCTCTGCAGCTCTCACCCACAAGTTGTGTCTCTACCCTCTACCCTCTCCTCCAGCTCCACTTCTGAAATGACCCATCGCTGTCAGGCCCATCCCTCCTCCGACCTGACATGCGGGTAAGGGTACCTGAGGGCCCTGGTCTCCGGAGTCCTGGGTCTTGCTGATCCACAGGTTAAGTCTTGATGTCACAACCCCTGACAGTCTCAGATTCTCCTAGGAAGAGAATTCCCACCTTAAGGTTTGGAGTCCCTGACAGCACTAAGACTCTTCCAGAGGCCCCAGAATGGGGACAAGATTCTCTCCACCACAACATTCACTCAGCACAAACTATGTGTACCTGGGACAGGCCCCACCCTGGGAAGGTCTGCACCCGGTTAAGGAGACTCAATACAAAACGATACAGTTTCTAACACTGTCGAGGCTGAGGTCCAGGCTTCGAGGATGTCAGTCTAGAACCCTGGCAGTTGGGATCTGGCCCTCACCTTTCGGATGGTTGGTTCTGCGCGGTTCTGGCCTGCCAGCTCCTTCTCAAAGAGGTGGCGCTTGCTGGCTACACCAGCAGGAGCCACAAGAACCTCAGTGCGGGAGGAGCCTGGAGACCTGACGGATTCGGATCTCTGTAAATCAGAGATGCGAGAGGTTGAACAGTGACTATATGTTCATAAATAGTGCCCTCCACCCTGGCGGGGGCTCTGGAGGACCACTCTGCTCCTACCTGTATGGCTGTGTGGTATCTCTCCAGTTTCTCTCCTAGCTTCAGTGTGCTAGCCGGCAGCCTCACACTGGCACTGGAGGATGGGAAGACAGATTGAGATGAGCCAGCTGAGGCTGTCATCCCAGGGAGGCCAGGCCTGCCCTTGGGGCTTGAAGAACAACCCCCTAACACCCCATCCTGCTGGCAGAGAAGGATGGGGACTGACGAAGTTGCCTCTGTTGCAGAGCGGATTGTAATGGTCAGGGTGACGTCTCCAGACTCCAGGGACTTTCACACCTCTGAGGAACAGCCTGCCTGCTCCAAAGGGCATCTCCAGATCGGGAGCACTTCCCACTGTCTCCTTCCTCCCTTCTCCTGTCATACCCTGTCACTTCCGCTCACCTCAGTTCTCACAGGCTGTGTGGTCATCACAGCCCCTGTGCGCCCACACCTGCTGGCCCTGCATCTGTCTGCCTGGGTGGCTACGGGTTTAATGGTCTCAAGTGAGTTGCTTCAGGCTAGCCACTGACTTGTCTTTGTTCTCCACTTGCTCCAGCCCCAGCCCCAGCCTAGGAACATAAGCCCTTATTAAAGGTTTAGCAGGGAGGTAAGTACATCAAAGGTGGATGGAACTGGTAACACCAGCACTAGATTTCAGATCTTACTTATGTTTGCTGCTCCCCCCTGCTCCACATAATGTACCATTCTCCATCTCCTTGGCTCAGTGTTCCAGGGGAGTTACTAAACACGCTCGTTCCTGACCCCCGAGCTAGGCCCGCCACGGCTGAGTCTTTCCCTTCTTTGTCCTAACCATAGTCTCCCTTCTGGAAAGTTCTCTTACCCTTTCCCACCCCAACTCCAAGATAGAACAAAGTCTCCTCCCTCTTCAGAGACCCATCAAAGCTGCATCCAAGCAACTCTCCCAGGGACCATAGGATGAGTACTCAACTCCCTGAAACAGCACGCTGGCCCCACATTGGGCAGCTTGGTTCACGATCTCAGCATCCAGAACCACGAGGTAGCCAAGAGCCCAGCGTACATGTATCCCAGGTCTTAAGGGTCCCAATGACCACGTCCAGAAGCCGGTCCCTCAAGGTCATAGGCAGATGTAACAGCTACAGCTGCCTCCCTAGGGGTGATGCTTCAGAGCATGGCTTACACAGCTACCCACTACACAAAGCTACCGTGACACTTCCTCCGGGTGTCATCTCACCCAATCCCAGGACCGCCTATCAATCCTGTTGCCCTGCCGGATCTAGAGTCACAACTCACTTGAGACCATTAAACACACTAAACACATCTGCACCTCCCCTAATGTGCGCTGTGGCACAGCCTGGCACATGACAGCAGGTGAAAACAATCAGATAACCAGACCAGAGAGAGTCAGGCCTCCAGGCAGCTCACCTGCGGGTCAAGGTTGTTTCTGAGTTGTCTTTCCTGGGGCTCATCTGAAATGAGAAGGGTGAGGTTGGTAAGTGAGGGTCTGAGGAAAGTCCAAGCCCCCTCTCCAGTGAGGCGGCTAGCTCTCAGGATGCCTCTTCTTCCTGAGACAACCTCCACCCCTACCCCACCCCCACGCCTCTCTACCCCGGAGCAAGTGCCAAGCCTTCATTAAAAGTTTAATCTGGAAACACCTGCCTTGGCCCTTCAGTGTGGGTCCAAAGCCCTTCCTCTGCCACCCCAGCCTTGCCAAGGTACCTGTTACAACCTGTATTCCTATCTGCCTCTCCACTACCCAAGAGCCTTGGGGGTACTGGTCAACCTCAGGCATGTGGCCCCTTTCCCAGGGCCTACATCAAGGCACAAGGCAAACTCAATCAACGGATGAGCAGATGACTCAGTAAACAAAAGAACCAAGAATAAGCGCTGAGACAGACCAAATGAGACTTTCCAATCTCATCACATGGAAGCAAGGCAGAGAACACTGGAGAGAAACCTGCAGCTCTCTCCTAAGGAAGATACAAGACACCATGACAGGCCAGTCTGGTCGGGCAAGTTCATCTTCCTGCAGTCCTGTTCTTATCCACTAGGTGGAGCTGCTCACATTTGTTTACACACTCCCTCCCCCCCCCATTCCTCCCCTACACACATTTTCTAGGTCTTCAATCTGCTCTTCTTTATTTAAAATTTCTCGTCTAGTTTGGGCACCCATGGAAATTCAAAGCTCCTCTCTATCCAGCCTCTAAAGAGACTTCTGGTTGTGTCACGAAAGCTCTTGCTTAATGGGCACTGGTTTCCTTTGCCTGCTCCACAGAGGACTGATGACGAGGATCCCTGGCTCTTACCCGAAAGGAGATGGTCCTGGGGCTGGAGCGTTTGAGGGAACTGCTGTAGGTGAACAGGGTAGGTGAGGGTGTGTCTGCCTCTTCATCCTTGCTGGGAATTTTTACCTGAGTGGAGAGCAAAGGTGTCAGACAAGAACTCACCTTCCTCGGGACAAGGGGAGGGTGCTCCTAGGCCCAAGCAGCCCCCAAGCCCAAACTTCCAGAGGGACCTCAGGTGGCCTGGCTAATTCCAGAAGCTAGAGATGGGAGAGTCAGCCCAGCTGCCAATGCCTCACTCTCCTGCCCCTGCTACTCAATAACCACATAGCCTCATGTAGCCTGGCCACCAGGCAGGGCTTTAGTTTTAGAAGGCTCTCAGGCTCCCTAAGAGCTTGCTATCTAGCCTAAGGCTCCCATGCTTAATGAGTGCTGGTTTCTTCAGAGGGCTCTGTAGTGGACAGGTGACGAGGTTACCCTGGCTCTCAGCAGAAACAAATGGCTTGGGGGCTGGAGTCCAGGACCTGGATGAGGATGTGGTTGGAGACCCCAGGTGCTCTCTGTACATGGCTCCTTTCGGCTCCAACAATCTGCCCTGACTCGGGGTCCTATTAGGACCATAGCTAGGAATTCTGACTTGCTAGGTGAGAAAAAATTACCAAGGCCATCCCAAAAGCGGGAGGAGAGGAGGAAGTGTGGGAACTAGGGGCCTCAGGGCTGCCAGGGACAGCAAGGGAGAAAGGGGCAGTGCCAACCTGGAGTGTGATGGGTGGGAAGCGAGAAGCCTTAGTTGGAGGGTCTGTTGTGACCTGCTCTGCAGAGGAAGCTGGGCTCTTCCCAGGGACGGCCCTCCCTCTGGGCTCCCTGGTGGCGGCCTGGCTTCCCCCAGGGGCCTGGGGCTGCTCTGAGGCTGCTGCTGCCTTCTTCGGAGTCAGCTTTGTCTCTGAGACCAGTGACTTCTCGAAGATGGATGCCTTCTCGGACACCAGCCTCCTCTCTTGCATCTTCTCAGAGACAACGGCTTTTTCTAGAACCGGAGGGGACCTCTTCTCTGGTGCTGCTGTCTTCAGAGACACGAGTGTCTTCTCGGATGCCGTCGACCTCTCTGACACACTCGTTCTTTCCGGAACCAACTTCTCTGGGCTGCGTTTTTTCTCAGTCAGGGGTGCTTTCTCTGCGACTGCCCCCTTCTCTGAGGGGCAGGCTTTCTCCGGAGCCAGTCTCTTGGTAGGCACCGGAGTTTTCTCTGGGACAGGCAGTTTCTCAGAGACGGAGGTCTTCTGCTGGGCTCCTGCCTCCTCTGGAAGCCCCTTTTCCCCTCCCTCAAGCTCTCTGCCCTTTTGGTGCTCTTCTTCCTGGGCCCAAGGGCCTCGCTGCTCCCGACTCAATCTCCGGCGAGGCAGGGGCTCCACTTTCTTCTTAGGCACAAGGGGCTGTGGCTGCTCGGGGCCGGGGCTGTCCCTTTCCCCCTCCCCCTCTAGCCTCTCCTGCACCGGAGCCTGGACAGCCTCTACCACATGCCGCCTCTGTCTCCGTTCCTTCCGAGTCCTAAGGATGGCCTGGATGTCCTCATCTTCATCTTTGGAGGCTGGGGGTGATGGCTTGGGGACCTCTGCTTCCTCCACGCTGGGCAGCCTGAATCAAAAGACACAGGGACACAAGGTGGACAGAATCAGATGATGTCAGGAGTGAGGGTGGCCCTGGGTGTAGTTGACTCAATGAGATGCCACCAGGGCCACCAAGGAGGAAGCACACAAGTTAGACTCTGCTCTCCCAGCCCCACCACCACTATTTTCAAAATAATCACTTTTATCTCTTCTGTATGCTGCCCTTCCAAAGGGTCACTTGGACAAAGCACCTCGGGGCTCTAGAAAAATCACAGAGTCCTGTAGTGTGTTCCATGTTCAACCACAATCACTAACACTGATCAAGCAACTGCTTTATAGGTTCTGGGCCTGGGGCAACGTTGGCCAAGAGGGCTCAGTGGAGTGAGTTCAGTCCCTGTCCATCAGAGCCTAGAAGAGACCGTGGGCACGAACTGGTAGGGAGCTAAAAGGAAACCCAAGGCTTCTGAGGCACCACTCTAGTATCCTGGCCATTGTAGGGGTATATCTGGAACCGGTGGCAGCCACGGGTTTGGGTCAGCCCACAGACACAGCCTGGTCTTTCTTCATCGGGATATGTAAAGGAACAAGAGCAACATAAAATAACTGTGCAAAACTCAGAGGCCCTAGTCTCCAGCTAAAGGAGCCTGTGCCTCCTGTCTCCCTGCTTTACATGTGATTTCAGGCAAGTTAACTTACTGTCTGAGCTTTTCAAACCTGTAAACTGGGCTTGCGACGCAGCGAAACGAGAGCCATCCCATGAGAGCAATGGCCTAGCCCGCAGGCAGCATTCAGGAAGTTCTGGGACCTTCTCTTCCTTTCCCTCATACTCCCCAAACCTAGATGTCAAGATTGGTCCCCTTTTGCTCCCCCCGGAATGGGGAGGCTCCGAGTATGGGGAGGGAGGTAGCCTGTTTAAGGGAAGTTTGACGAAGCTGGATGACACTTGTGGCCACACACACAGGACCTTAACGAGTTATCTAAGCATGTTTCCCTGAGTCTCTCCCACTGTAAAACAAGTTATTAACAGCGGCCTCTCACACATCATGAGGACTGAGGGAGCCACATACATAAAATGTCCAGCAGAGTAGAGCTCATGGACAGGTTCACCAAACAGCATCAGTGAGTGTCCATGAGGAGGATGGGGACCATGCTTGGGCTGAGGATGGGTCTAGGGATGATGAGGAACTTGAATTCCATCTTCCCACCATCAGCCTTACTCCTGGACCAAATCTCTAGCAGGTCAAACAGATTTCACATAGTCTTCTGGGGCAGCTAGGTCCCTCACTCACACTCAAACTGAAGGAATGTTGTTCAGCTCCTAGCCCAACCACATACCTCTCCACAGGTCTCTGAGCTCCATTCTGGGTGAGTTTTGGAGATTCATCGTCCGTGGTTGAACTCAGGTTGCGATGCCTCCGCCTGCGTTCACGCTCCTGTTCCTCCTCATCCTCCAAAGTCCGCTGCCGGGCCAGGCTAAGGGAAGGTGGCAGGAATCAGCACAGGCCAGAGACTGGTGAACATCTTCCCTAGCCAAACTCCAAACTCCTACAGGCTTGGAGATGACAAATTGCCTCTAGGCAGCCCTGCCGCCAGTGGCCCTGGGGTACTGCCATGAAGGTGACTTGGGACAAGAATGTTAGAAGTACACATACACAGCATATTTCCAAGACCCAGGATGGAGAACAAAGTGTAAAAATTTCTCTTTGAAATAGTGTAACTTTCTGTGATGGCCTGTATCTGTAGTTCCAGCTAGCTAGAAGGGTTGAGCCCAGGAACTTCAAGCTCCCCCGCGATACACAGTGAGAGTCTGTATCAAAAAAAGAAAGGGGGGGTTGGGGATTTAGCTCAGTGGTAGAGCGCTTGCCCAGCAAGCGCAAGGCCCTGGGTTCGGTCCTCAGCTCCGGGAAGAAAAAAAAGAAAAAAAAGAAAAAAGAAAGGAAAAAAGTATATATAGACTACACTTGAAATTGTTATGAAATGATCGCTTTGGGGTACATTAGAGCAAGCGGAGATATATCACTTAATTTTCCCCCCTTTTACTTCTTTAACATGGCTACTAGAATATTTAATTTTTCAACGCAGTTCCTTTCTTCACAGCTTGCAGGGATCTAGTCAGAGCGGAGTTTCTCCCGGTTGGCACCACTGACATTTTGGCCAGGTAATTCTTTGTGAGGAGCTGCCCTGGATTAGAGGGGACCAAGCAACACCCCTAGACGCCAGCAGCAGCAGCAGCGCCCAGTCGGGACAACCAAAGACATTTTCCAGAATTACCAAACAGCCCCTTGGGGTACCGATGCCCCCAGCTGAGGAGCACTGTGCTGGATTTTACTGTGGGAGCAGAACGTCTCTGGATGATGGGAACAGGGAAGGGGGCGTGGCTCTGTCAGAAGGAAGAAGGTGACCTTGACAAGGGCCACTCTCTTCTGAGTTCTTGACAGACAAGAACTGAGGAATTGCCTCAAAGTAGCTCACAACCCACAAAATTCCTTAGCCTCTGGTGGTAGGGGGAAGGGTAGACTCACAAATAACAGAGAGAGAAAACCACCATACCCTTTCACTTCTCGAGGCCTCTCTCGACCTTTAGAGCTATCTTCTCCCTGCCTGGAGTAGCAAGGGGACCCCACATACTCTACATTTGGTTTCCGCTCCTGTGAACTTGCATTTGTGGAACTAACTGGACACTTTCAGGCAGCCGAACAACCCCCGGCTAATCCATTCCCCCAGCCAGCCAGTCATCTGGTAATCCAGTCAACCATACACCTGCTCTTCTCGCCATCTTTAAACACCTACCCACCAGAAAGCCACCTATTGCCTGCTCCCAGCCCATCTTCCCTCCATCCACCCAGACAAACAACAAATAAACACTCAAGGGCTCGAATGAATGGCATCCTTAGTCTGTAAGTTTGGGTATTAAGGAAAGTATGCCTTGACATATTCCTTTTTCTTATGCACAATTCTGTCCTTGAAGTAGCAACTTTTTAAAGGCAAGTCATGCTGGCTTGCAGCTGAAGAAGGGAATAGAGAGTAAACACATTCCTCAAGCTGGGCGGTGGAGGCGCACGCCTTTAATCCCAGCACTCGGGAGGCAGAGCTAGGCGGATCTCTGTGAGTTCAAGGCCAGCCTGGTCTAAAGAGTGAGATCCAGGACAGGCACCAGAACTACATGGAGAAACCCTGTCTTGAAAAACCAAAAAAAAAAAAAAAAAAAAAAAAAAAAAAAAAAGAGCCAGTGCTCAGAGGAAGATGGTAGACTAGGAACAGTCTACAGAAGAGCTAGGAACAAGGTCAGAGCAGTGGGGATTGAAGACCTCTGGTGTCTAACATGGAGACCAGCATACAGCAAGTTCCAACAAATATGGAAGAACAAGTGTAAATGTCACTAGCAGAAGCCAGGATTCTCCTCTTCCTGAGAAATCGCCAACTTCTGCCTTGATGCAGAAGAATACAGAGAGGGAGCCAGTAGTGAGCTCCTGGAGGCAATCTGTCCATCTCTCTACATAGGGAAGGAGGTGTCTGCTCATCATCCCAAGGAAAGGAACAAGCATAGTAGAGAACCTTCTGGAATATCCCAGTTCTACCATTATGAGGGCAACCTCAGTTCCTCTGCTCATCTGAGTCACGATTGTATTCCACCTCAGTGCAAATGAAAAGGGCCAGAGTTTTTCCCTATGGCCTTGACCATGGATCTTAAGCGGGACTCCCCTGGACCTTCACCTGAGCCCTGTAATCTTTGTATATTTATGGACTGATCCTTCATTCACCCCCACACTGCACACAGTCTCTTATGAGCCAGAGCCTGGGGTCCCATCTCTCCTATGCCAACTTCTGCTGGCTTGCAAATGAGGACACTGTTCCTTCTCTCCCTCTGCATGCACGCTGCTCCTGTCCTGGTTTGGGAACAACTCCTACCCTCCAGAGAGGGTCCACATCCAGAGGAAAGTGAACACTCCCAACCCACACCCAGTAGAGCTGGCTGGATCCTCCAGGATTCCTTGACCATGAGCAACACTGTTCTCATATGCTGCTCACTGCCCTAGGGGAAGCAGGGGCTTTGTTTGCCCTCCTCTGGGGCCCTCTCTGGTGCACCATCAGCCTGAACCAGGTCTCTTCAAACATGACTCATAACCAGGTTGGGCCAAAGCTGGCTGCAGAAGTCAGGGCCCGATGTACCTTAGTGTTTCCAAGCTTTACACCCAGACCCCAACACTCAAGAAGGGTGATGTGGTCACCAAGACCTGCTGCTCAGAAATCATGGGGCCACTGACACCCAGCAAAACATGAGTCCTTTCATTATCTCACCCCACCTCAGGGGAAGAATGTTATCTCCAATAAGCAAAGATTATTGGCCTCTAAAGGAAGAAATGGACAGAAATGGAAGAGAAGGAAGGCCAAAGGTCAGCTTCCTTTGCAGGTGCAATTCCTGGAACCCCGGAAATAAATCCATTATTTGGGGGGCCTAAAACAGGGCTTGGAATCCAAATATGGTGAAAAACAAATCAATAAGTAAAAGAATGAAGGAAGGTGGGGTGGCACTAATGTGTCAGTGCTTACTGTAACGCCAGAGGCTGGTCCAAGCACTTTACGAATACCACTGATGTTAATCCATACATGGCTATGAGCAAGGTGGGGCTACCCGCCTCGAATTTGAGAAACCCGGGGCTTGGAGGAGCTCATAACTTTCTAGAGAAAGCATGGCTACTGAAAAGAAGGAAGCAAGACCTCCCACCTAAGTCGTCCTCTCAAAGCCTCGTGCCTTAACCAAGACACCAAGGGCCAGGAAGGATGCCCTGCAAGTGCCGGTCCTAAATCAGAGCAATAA
>CABHPR010137720.1:0-24095 GCA_902168415.1 Peromyscus melanophrys
CACACACACACACACACACACACACACACACACACACACACACACACTGCATGCCCTCCCATACACTTAATTTGTAAGACTACTGTGAGGAAAATGTTAGAAAATGCGGGGGGTATTTATAAGGTGGCAATGATGTCAGTGCTGTTTATAAAATAAAAGCAAGAGTGACCTAATTGTCTATAAATAAGGGATTAAAGTGTCTCCACATAGAATGTTATGCAGCTGCTAAAACTGATGATAAATTGGTTGGTGCAGAAATATATGCGTGTGCATGTGGAGAATTCTGCAGGGATATCATAGCTGATCTTTATTCTTTACACTGTTCTGTTTTTGCAAACTACTAGAATAGGATGTTTACATTCCTAATATAAAGTGAATCTATCAGGTGAGAATGGATTTAACAGAGAATGTTTTTAGCATGGCACTTAGGAGAATTATTTTCTGGTGATATGATCAGAAGGTGCATGGCAGACTTTTACATTAGCCCTGGAATAGCTTTTAAGGACAGCCTTTCAAATTAGGTGTTCTAATAATAACCAGGGTTACTAAACTTACACAGACAGTGTGGAACTCTTGAGTGTGAGCACAGTCTGCTTCCAGAAATCAAAATCAGTGGTGTCTCCAAAGGCATTGCTTCACAGAAAGTGATTAAGTGAACTAACCGTAGAATTGAAGAAATGGAAGGTAAATATATGAATGCTAGTGCAATAATATCCAGTGCATGTGTTGGCATCAAGATACCATTGCCTTTTCTACGGGTAAAGAGCCCACGCTAATGCCTTCTCCTTTTCCATAGGTCTGTTATCTTTTGGAGTAAAAGAGTCTGCGTGGGTGAATAAATTCTTCACAGCTATTAATATCCTGGTCCTTCTCTTTGTAATGGTGGCTGGGTTTGTGAAAGGAAATGTGGCTAACTGGAAGATCAGTGAAGAGTTTCTCAAAAATATATCAGCAGGTGCCAGGTAAAATATTTCGTCCCTCCTACTCCCCCCTTTTTTCCCCTCCCCCCTCCACTCTTTCTCTTACATTTTAAGAGAACGTACTTGCAAGGTCTCTTCAGAGCAGCTGTTCTCAGTCTTGTTGGTGCTGAGACCTTTCTGGAGGATGGTTCTAGGATGTGGCTCCTCTTCCCAGGCTCCCCACACTAAGGTAGGGCTGGGCTTCCAACTGAGCCACTGGGTGAAGCTCTGCAGATGCTGGCTCAGCCTCTAGGGCAGAGTCTAATCCTGCAAGAGCTCCCCCTCTGCTCTCCAACAGTTCACCAGCTCTAAATAACTAGGAATATTTTTGATTCTTGCATCCTGTGGTTTCTACTTTGGGACCATCAGTTTCATGGTTTGCATGCTTTCAGGCTTTTAAGGATTTTGGAAGCCACAAGGTGGTGCACGCCTTTAATTCCAGCATTTGGGAGGCAGAGGCAGGCAGATCTCTGAGTTCGAGACCAGCCGGGTCTATAGAGTAAGTCTCAGGGCAGCTGGAGCTACACAGAGAAACCCTGTCTTGAAAAAAAAATCTTTTGGGAGCCTGTCTTAGAGTTTCTACTGATGTGAGGACACACCATGAACACAGCAACTCTTATAAAGGAAAACATTTATAGAGTGGCTTACAGTTTTAAGAGGTTTAGTACACTATCATTGCTGGACATGGCAGCATGCAGGCAGCCATGATGCTGGAGAAGGAACTACATCTTGATCCCACAGGCAACAGGAAGTGGTCTGAGACACTGTGCGTGGCTCTTTCCAGCAAGGCCACACTTCCCATTAGTGCCACTCATTTGGGGGCCATTTTATTTTTATTAGTAGTATTACTTTCATAAGCAGAAAAAAGATTGCAGAAGTATCTATTATATGGTGTAAGGTGTATGTACATGTTTTTCTATTGACATATGTCATTTACAGTCATCCTGATAGGGGAAAGATAGTATCTATTGGTCTTATACTTTTTAATATATGGTAACGCATTAAACTTTCAGGATGATTAATCAAGCCTATGGGATTCTGTTCTAACTTTTTCAACTATATTCTAAGTAAATTTTGGGGGGCTTTTTTTCAATTTTTAAATTTTATTTATTCAGTGTTTATCTGTGTGTTTGTGTGTATCTGTGTGTGTTTGTGTGTATCTGTGTGTGTGTGTCTGTGTGTGTGTCTCTGTGTGTCCGTGTAACTGAGATAAGTGGGTAGATGTCAGAAGACAGTTTGCAAGAGTCAATTGTCGTCTTCGAAGATACTGTTCTGGTTCTGGGAATCAAGCGCTGGTTGTCGGGCTTGGTGACAAGTGCATCTACATTGTCACCGATTTACATCACTCTAAATTTACACCACAATTTACCTTGCATTACCAGCCCCTAGATGAATTTTAAAGATGTCTGCCTTTCTTTTTGTTTCATGTGTTAAAAATTGATTCTTTGCAGGTGGTCGGGGGAGAGAAAGTTCCTTACCTTTATTGTAGAGCGTGGCTCACATACGAGCTCTCTGATGTCAAAACCCTGCTTGCCTGTGTGCTACATCTAGCACGTGTCTATGTAGATCAGCACAGTGGTGCTCAGAGAAGGCTGAGGCAAGAGGATTGACAGAAGTTTAAGTCTAGCCTGAGCTGTATCGCAGGTTCCAGGCCAATGTGGACTCATAGTCACACACACACACACACACACACACACACACACACACACACACACACTTGGTCTTGGCCTTCTGTATTTGCTGTTGAATAGCCTGTCGTTGGATGTCCGTGACATAGAGCGTCATTGTGAGGAAGTCTACCACGTTCTCCAGAACAAAAGGACAGAATACAGTTTTGGTTTTATATACATTAGCTCCAAAGAGCCAATGAGCAACAACAGTCTTCCAAGGATGCGGTTTGAGAGAAATCACCAGAAGGTACAGTTTCTGTGAAGGGGCTGATTGTGTCTGTTCTTTTCTCCAGAGAACCACCTTCTGAGAACGGAACAAGCATCTATGGGGCAGGGGGCTTTATGCCCTATGGCTTCACTGGAACTTTGGCTGGCGCTGCAACTTGCTTTTATGCCTTTGTGGGCTTTGACTGCATTGCAACAACTGGTAAGGGTGGTGTCTCCTCGATAGTTAGAAGCACAGGGTACCACAGGAGTAGGTAGCTACAGGTACAGCAGAGGGTCAAGGAGAGAGGGTGAGATGTGGGGTGGGAAGGGTACCAACTCCAGATCCACCCACAGCCCACACTGCATTTGGTACAAAAGCCACTTGGTGAAACTCTCAGAGCATTGGTGTCTGTCCTGTCCAGAGCAGCACCTACCCTGAGGATATTATGACGACCACCTAAGACAACCAACCCATCTGGCTGATCGGATGAGGAATCGTAAATGATGCTCACAATTCCTTAACCTTTCAACTAAAAGTTCTATGCCTTCCAGAATGGTCATTGTCTTAAATTGTCTCTTCATTCACCAGGCAAAATACTATACCAATTCTTTTCTCTTTATCCCAAGTGACAAAATACTCATCCTGGCATCTTTCAAGCTTTCCAGGTGCATAGCCTGGTAATTCACTCACGGGTCTGGGGAGCTTCAAATGTTAATCTTGTAAGAAGGATATTCTGATTTTTTTTTAATAGAAACTAAAGTTTCATATAAATAGATAAAATAAATTTGTTTGAAGCCTCGCAGTTCAAAAGCTTACAAAATACCAGTGTGGCTGTTTCCCACATCAACTAGACCTAAACACTTAAGAAGGGCTCATGGGTCGTTTCCCCCCGACTTTTTGCAAGTAAGAAACTGACTTGTATATTTCATTCTCTTCTCCCTCTGATAGTTGGATCGTTTTTTTGTTAATACCAAAGTATTCTGAAGAAGAGAAGGGAAATTTTACATGAAATAGATAGAACCTACTAAGAATGTAGAAGGGACAAAAACATGGTAGAATGACCATGAAGGTGAAGTGTGTGTGGTGGGGGGGGGCGGGGAGGAAACGTGTGAAGGGTGCTTTGATCCACAGGAAGTTCCTAAGCTGTTTGACTGTTAACTAACCATGCAAACCTTCTGTTTGTGTTTCCTTAGGTGAAGAGGTCCGGAATCCCCAAAAAGCTATTCCTATCGGAATAGTGACTTCCTTACTGGTTTGCTTTATGGCCTATTTTGGGGTTTCTGCAGCTTTAACGCTTATGATGCCTTACTACCTCCTGGATGAGAAGAGCCCCCTTCCTGTAGCATTTGAATATGTTGGCTGGGGTCCCGCCAAATACGTGGTTGCTGCAGGCTCCCTCTGCGCCTTGTCAACAAGGTACATGGTACTGTCCGTGGGACTGGGGCTCCCAGAGGTCTTGCAAAGTGTAGTCAATGTCTTCAAATTTGCTTTAGTGGGTTTTTAGGATAGCTCTGTGGTAGAATGCATGACTAGCATTCTGGAGGCCCTGGGTCAGTACCCTAGCCACTGGTACCACAAGATGGATTTTGTATATTCTAAAAATATCCTAACATGAGGAATGTATTATACAACTATGCACTCAATGAATAATTTGCCCAGAACCTCCTTCTAAAAATCTTGAGTGATTCCAAAAAAAAAAGCAACCATCATCAGCTAAGCCAGTTTTTTTTTTTTTTTTTTTTTGCTTTTTCTTCAAGATAACGGTGGTCTAAGCTACAATAGTAATATGCATAGCACTGAGACACACACATAATCACATATTACGTTAGACACCTTTGGGGTGTTCATGCTACTGCCATCAGTATTGCTTGTATTGTTTCAGTTAGAGACCATACACAGACTTCACCCTTGGGACAATTCTCTGTATAGCAACAGTGTGTCTGGGACCAGAAGCCATATGCTCTGTCATTTTTAAATTCTAAAAATTAAATGTCCTTTTTTTAAATGGAAATGTGCTTCTAACTGTGACATACTGAACCTTTTTTCCTTAGAGAGATCAGAGTGGATTTATTCAAGAGACAGAAATTACCATTCTGAAATTACCAGTGGAAATTATTTATTTATATGAAAAGAAAAAGGAATTTGACTGTCAAATGTGCAGATTTCCAGGAGCTCCTCATTTAATATGTTACAGCTCAGGTTTCCAAAGCCTCTCATATAATCCAAAGCAACACATTTTGATCTAGTTCTTACCACACTGCAGAGTAGAACATTCTCAAAAAGAGAAAAGCTTTTTGCCTGAGAATTCCTTTTTTAAATTGAGAACAATTTTCACAATTCTGAAACTAGACATTTTTCTCAATATATTATTTATCAACAAAAATATGTTTTTGTTCTTTCAAATGTGCTTTTAGTTTCTAGTGTCCTGGTCCCAATAATACTAAGTGAGTTTAGGAATTCTCAGTCATCTGCTGTTGGTGAGGTTTATTATGAAGAATTTTGAATAGTTTGAGGTCCAAACTGTGAAGATACTGTGCCACCATGATCTTCAAAGCCTGTGACTACATCAACTATTGATGCACAGTCTACTACTAGGATTGGTCCTTGCACATATAATTTGGATTTTTTGGAAACTTTTGCTGTCAACTTTGGAAAAAAAGTTTCTCGGTTTACTGTGTTGGGTTGGCATTGTACAGAAACCAACAGCCACATTGGCCTAGAAATGTTAAACTTATTTTTTTCCATTTGTGCAAGGGTAACACACTGAATTAAATATGTATGGTCTCATCTGTGCAGGTTTGATGACAGAAACTAATAAAATATTCTCTAAATAATGGGGTAAAAAAGAAAAAGAAAATAGTTGTTTTTGGAGACAAGGTCTTGCTGTGTAGCCACAGTTAGCCTGATTCTCGCTGTGAAGTCCAGGCTAGCCTCAAAATTCAGCCATCTTCTGCCTCAACTTCTCAAATGATAGGGTTTCAGGCATGAGCCACCATGCCCAGCCAAAAAAAAAATTAGCTTTTAAAATCAAATATTTTACCTCTTTTTCTTAGTTACTTTCACAGCTGAATCATATGTAGAATGGCACAGCAGTAAACATAAATAATTGAATTTACCTTAAGCAAAAATTGTCCATTAAACCTCACCGTTACTAACACTTAATTGTAGCTCCTTCTATATACTAAATCTATAGTATGTTGTTTTTTAAGCCATTATTTACCTTGATAATTTTGATGCTTGGAACTATTACTTGTATCAAAGATCAAGCTAGAGGTTGCAAAATCATGGTAATATGAAAAATACATAATCACTGTATAAGTGGGTGACTTACTGTGATATAAAATTGATTAATCTTTTTTAATGACCCATTAATTTGGGAATCTTGCTTTCTGAATTGTTAACACTAAAACATCTTGGTGTTTCATCCTTCATTTTATTTTGCAAAGTCTAATTAACTTTTAATTCAGTAACAATCATGGATACAAACAAATGACTTGCGATATTGTTTTCAGTCTTATAATTTGTTTGGGCACATATGTGCAAGAGTAATGAGTAACACAATGGCCGTTATTGGCAGGTGTGTTTAAATGCCCAGTTATATTGCACTGTAAGCCTATGTGAGTCCTTGGTCCCAGCTGCCATGCTGAGTGTTATACAATCACTGTGTTTCTCTTCTGGGTGTGATCATGCATGACTGTGTTTGCCATACTGCATGTCTTTGCTTTTTACTCAGTCTTCTTGGATCCATTTTCCCAATGCCTCGTGTAATCTATGCTATGGCGGAGGATGGGTTGCTTTTCAAATGTCTAGCTCAAATCAATTCCAAAACGAAGACACCAATAATTGCTACTTTGTCATCGGGTGCAGTGGCAGGTGAGAGAGTTGACTTTTACTAAGAAAAGGGGGATCGTTTTCATCCAGAACTCTGGAAAATGTGGAGTTAGGTGGTTTTCTGTTTTGATTAATGTAAGGTTCAATAACTTTGTGACTTTCCTATTTTGATATTTTGACTTCTTTGTGTACCTGTATGTACCCTGGTAGAGTGATACTCAACTCACGTTGGATTATGAATTTTTCTGTTCTAGTCTTCTGGGTTCTATGTTCCCCTTACCCCGCATTCTGTTTGCCATGGCCCGGGATGGCTTACTGTTTAGATTTCTTGCGAGAGTGAGTAAGAGGCAGTCACCCGTTGCTGCCACGTTGACCGCGGGGGTCATTTCTGGTAAGCTTTACAAACCCGGGTTTCTCCATCATTGGACTAAAATGTGCTGTGCGCATGCGTGGACTTAAAAAGGGTCTGCATGCTGTGCATGTAAGTTAAGAACAAAATCATGGGTAAATTAGTGTGTGAATCTTGGGATTAACATCTGACAATTATGGTGATGGTGAAACACTGAAATTCATTCATAACTAATCACTGGGGATTCTGTGTTTTTACTACTTTAACCATTCAGACATCTAACCAATGTGCAAAGAGTTAATGACTCTCCACTATGTATTAGGTACCACCCTTCTAACTGGTGAATAAGCACATAAAGTTATAATTTGGGCACAGAAAAAAATTCTAAGTTGAACCATTGCTTAATATTGGAAGTACTAATTTTAAAATAATGATTGCAGGACTTTTGAAAAACTGAACTTTATCAATTCTTAGTCTAACATAAGAAAAGAAATGCCAGAGATAATCTGAAGTTGGTTGTCCTCACTGTCCAGAGTGAAGTGGGTTGCCCAGCAGGGTTAGACTTGCACCTTCTCAGCCCCCATTAGGAACCTAGTTGTCCTTCAGTAGTTTGGACATGCAGGTTTTGCTTTTAGAATACAGATTGCCTACATTTTGGCATGCTATGGTGTCCATGTTAACTACTTCTGGCCAGGTTCTTAGAGCATGCAGGAATTTCCAGGGATGGTATAGACTGAGACAATACTCTTAAGGGTCCCGACACAGAAAGAAGAGAAAGACTCTAGTGAACTTTATAACTAAGTGAATTGAAACTATCTCAGGAGTAGATGTTTGAATAAAAACTCTGACTTTGTTAAGACTCTAACGTGCTGGGAAGTTGGGATCAAGAATGTTTTATTACATATCCAGTTGGTTTTTCTTTCAGGTCAAGAAACATTTGCCTAAGTAGTTTTCACCTGGCACACATCTTCTAAATCTGATACTTGAGATGTATGTGAGAAGGTCAAATCATTTTTCTCAGGCTTAAATTTCTGCCCTCATAAAATGAAGATTTTTCTAGGTTAGTGGTTATCCACCTGTGGGTTGCAATCCTTTTGCGGTTGCATATCAGATATCCTGCATGTCAGAAATTTATATTACCAGTAGCAAAATTATAGTTATGAAGGAGCAACAAAATAATTTTATGGTTGGGGGTCACTATAACATGAGGAACCTTACTAAGGGGTCAGTGTATTAGGAAGGTTGAGAACCACTGTTCATCATAATGGTAAAGATGAGCCATGTCATAAATACTTCTCCACAAAGTAAAAATCTTTCCCATTAATAATTCTACTTTGAATGTAGAATTTTAAAGATAATTTAACTTTTCCTTCATTTAGGAACAATGGAATTTAACATTATAATAAGACAGCTAATGGTGGAATGCTTTCTAAAATATTGTATATTTTACATCCTCACACCCAAATTTGCAGATTTTTCAATTTAGATTGGAGAGTTTATATGAATAATTAGTATTTGGCTATCTGTGGTCATTACAAGCACGCTAAAAGTTTAATAATCTATTATATAATTATACTAGTAATGAGATGTTTGCAGAGTGAGGCATGTGGTGCATATTGAGAGAGAAGATGAAATATTGTGGGGTTGTAAGGACAGGAAAGCTCTGCCCGTATCTACCCACTGTAACCTTAAGTCAACCTGTCTATAAGACAGGAATAATCCTATCAAGGAAGACCATGGAAAGTTGCTGGATTTGGTAAAAATAAGTAAGTAAACAAATAAATAGTCAAATACTGTCCATTTTATGTAACTAAAATGGAAGTAATTTCCTCTGCCTGCTAGGGTCATTGATGGAAGATAAAGTGAGGTCATAAACTATAAAACTTGTAAAGAAGTCTAGGACACCATATAAGTTGAATGTGGTGTTATCTGTTTACTAAGATAGGGAGTAGTATGTGGTAAGTTCAGCTAATATAAGGTATTTTTACTTTTTAAGATTATTGAGATTTAGTGTACAGGATCATAAGTTGATCTTTCCCATCTAATCAGTCTTCCAGAATGTGTGGCTTTAATTTGATTGGAGTTTACTCTACATCCCAAAACGTCATTTTATTAAAAAATAAGTATTATTTTTGTAAAGACTACTTAAAATGTTCTGAGTTGCATGTGACTTGATACAGATAGAATTTAAAGTGATTATATAATCTCTTATACAGAAAATTGGTATTTCCTAGCAGTGTTTCTTTACCTTCCAAGACCTCAAAACGCAGTATTTTGTTATTTAATATTTTCATACTTGGTCAAGCCAAGTATGTCTTAAATAATCGTACCAGATGTATTTAGTGTTTCCTAAAGAGCTGGGGGCTTTGAAGTGTTAGTGTTATCAGTTTATATGGCCCAGAGACCATCTTATGATGTTGTGATGTTGATCTGTCATTGGTACCCAAACAGAAAAGTGTCAGTCAGCTGTCCCTGACTGAGTGAGCAACTGTAAGAAATGTCCTTAGGGGCCTTCGGTTTTACCTTTCTTATCTGTTTCCCAATAGCTGTGATGGCTTTCCTTTTTGACCTGAAGGCTCTTGTGGACATGATGTCCATCGGCACCCTCATGGCCTACTCGCTGGTTGCAGCCTGTGTGCTCATCCTCAGGTGAGTCTCTGTGGGTTCTGAAGGGTGTGTGCCCGGTGGGATACAGGGAGTAGAGACAGGAAGGACTACAAAGAGCCGGCAGTTTCACCAAAGTGGGAGGCCGTGGCCATTAAAGCAGTAAGATGGAGTATGGGAAGCAGACTTCACTTTTAGCAAAAAGTCAAGGTTAGTTTGACCCTTACCGATAGCTGGTCCCAGTCTACAAGGCAGTTTATTAAAATGCATGGAGACACATAAACATGTTGTGTTTTGTAAATACTAGCAGACTGACAAATAGAGCCCTATTCTTGTCTACTACACAACACTGCCTTTGTTATATTAGCAATATATCCTGAATATTTTCCCAAGTCAATAACTGTATATCTACCAAATACATATGTACTTACCAGTACTTTTGGCATTAATAATTTAGTGCTAAGGTTCTTCCTAAAGACCTTATCATGGAGACACCAACAAGTAGCTGTAAATGATGCTCACAGAAAAGGTAGATTGACAAGTGCAATGAAAACATAACTGGCTTGAGTAACAGTAGGAGAATAGTGACGGGAAAGAGGGTGCATTTGTTCGGTGGCTTCTTCTGCGGTTAAAAACTGCCATTTCGGTATATTGATAACTATTCCGATTTGAAGATACAAAGCTGTAGCACTTGAATTTGTTTAAATAACATTACAGATTTACATTAGGAAATAATAAATGTTGATGTCTGCATACGTTCCAAGATGAACTTGTACCAGAATGCTAACGGTGATTAAGTTAATGGTGCTACAGGTCGTTGTGCCTTCCTTCTGTATTCCTTTGTGCATTTTCCTTAGTGGGTGCATTTCTTTACGGGGGGGGGGGGGGGCGGGGGGCGTTTCTGAAATAAGCAAGGGCTGCAGGTACTAGGATGTGAAGCAGGTGATACACTGAGGGGTTGTAGCGGAATGGGGGCAGATAACAGAGGAAAATGGTGCCCATGGCGTAGTTAAGTGGCCAAGTAGCTGAGTGAGCATCTCTGGGTGAAGCTACATGAATCGGGTTAGAAACAAGGAAACATGGGCAGAGAGACAGACTCTGATGGCAGCCTTTGAATCCCAAGCCCAAGAGACTCTGCCTTCCATAGCTGGTGGCTGTTTCTGTGCCGTTTTCATGAATCCCGAGTCCAGTGGGCACCAGAGGCTTCGGGTAGCATCCTGTCGCCATCATTGCTTCACCTTTAACCTTAACTTTACTTTTTGGCATCTCCTGCACAACTCTCTGACTACACAGCAGTGAGGGGGAATTGCTGTGGGTATTTGATGGAAGAGGTTTGTACCCTGCCTAGCTGGGCACACTGTGAGTTGGAGTCATGAGACATGTCACCTGACTGCACACGCTGTGACTTTGTAAAGCATCTCACCAAAGAGTTTAAGGTGACAACTTCACGTGGGCCGATGAGAGTAAAGACGTCGATATTTATTTGGGGATAGGTACCAACCTGGCCTGTGTTATGAGCAACCCAAATACACCCCTGAGAAGGAAATTCTGGAATCGTGTACCTGTGCGACGTCAAAAAGCGAGTCCCAGGTCACCATGATACAAGGACAGGGTTTCAGCCTCCGGACCCTCTTCAACCCCTCTGCCCTGCCCACACGACAGTCGGCTTCCCTCGTGAGCTTTCTGGTGGGATTCCTGGGTAAGTTCTCACTACAGATGTGGAAAGTTCCAATAGATATGGGTGTGTAGAACCAGTGCTTGTGGGAGGGAAAGGACAAGGCCTCACATTGTCTGGGATATATTAGCAGCCAACTTGAGACATGAAATTTGACCTATGGAGGTACTGGTAGTTGAGGTCCTGGTATATTATGTAGGAAGATTTATGAGCTGGAGAGAAGGCTCTGTGGGTAAGCACATGCTGCACAGATATGAGGCTCTGAGTTGAGATTTCCAAAACCCATGTGAAGCCGAGTGAGGAAGTACATGCCTGTGATACCAGTGTGACCGTGGCATGGTGGGAGTTAGAGAATTCCCCAGTAGCTTGCTGTACACAGTGACAAATAAGGGACTTTGCCTCAAACAAGGTGGAAAAGTAGCAACCAACCTCCAAGGCTATCTCTTGACCTCCACATGCATGCCATGACACACATTTCCACAGTCTCACACATGCACACAAAAGCAAGGGATTCCTACAGTAAGAGTGGCAGAATTATACACTGGCACATTCCATTACATTCCATTAGCTCAAGGTGCTCCCTGTGTTGAAGAATCAGGCCAAGTAACAGAACTGGAACCTGATGGTATAGGAAAGATTTGTTTGCTCAACTGATTACCTAATCTTCTTTGTGTTTAGTGACATCTACTGGGTATTATCTGTGTGCCAAACACTGTTCTGGGCACTTGGGGTAGCAAGACAGACTCTCGCCCTTGGAGATTGTATAATAAGACCATGGCAAACTAGGGAAGAACAAGTTTCTCCAAGAGCAAATAGGAGGGGCTTTTATTGCATACTTAATGATCAGAAGAAGCCTGACATCATTGCCTGGAATTGGAAGATTCAGATCATGTGATATTACTTGTTTGCATTAACATATAATCTTTATAAATAGCTTAAATAGGCAATTCTCCATTCTTCATTTGAGAAAAAAAAGGAAGCCACACACCACCGAAAATATCCTATTCATATAGTCTGAGGATAGGAAATGAGGAGTCACATGACAGACAAAGCAGAATGTTAGTGGCAAATGGGAAGGCTGGCTTCTAAAAAGACAGAAATGAGAACATGTCCATGCTTCCTAGATGGGTGAAGTGCACTGTCTCTTTTTCACAATATAAAGGAAGTGAGGGGGTCTGTGTGCAAAATAGATTATAAAGAGCTTGGTGCTGTGCCAGGATAGACCACTAAGTCTGAGAAACACGGGGAAAGGGCATGTGCTGACTCTGCCTTGTGTACTGACCCCCACAGCCTTTCTCATCTTGGGCATGAGTATTCTAACCACCTATGGAGTCCAGGCCATTGCCAGACTGGAAGCCTGGAGCCTGGCTCTTCTCGCCCTGTTTCTTGTTCTCTGCACGGCCGTCATTCTGACCATTTGGAGGCAGCCACAGAATCAGCAGAAAGTAGCCTTCATGGTATGTGAAATAGTAATTAGAAATCCTAATTATTATATATACACTTCCTCTGTGTGTTTTCTGTGTTTAATTTTTCCAAACAAAAGCAATCAATGGACAAGACTGTCAAAATTCTTTGATGAGTTCCTTTTAGTCACAGTACATGAGTTATCTTACTCCCCTTCTCAAAAACTTGAGGATGCATATGTACATACATACATACATACATACATACATACATACAGTCAATGAACAATTTTTGTGTTGAACAGTCTACAGTATCAGAAAAATAATTCCTGAGATTCTGGGTTTAATCCTCAGCACCGAAAATTAATAATTAAATTAAGATGAAAAGAAATAAAGAAAGGAAGATAATTTGAGGATTTCATTTTCAGAAATTTGAAGCCCTCTTGTGAGGACTTATTCCCACCAAGTACCTTCACCTAAAAACTAAATTATCCCGCCCCACTGGAACTGGGAGTAGGCTTGGGTATATATCCTCCAGGATGCTACATGTATCCAGAGTTCCAGAAGCATTCCCTGCTGATGGCCAAATGAGACCACTAGACTCTGAGCTACACTGATGCCTGAGCCCTGTGGTGTTATCTTGATGATAACCTGCAGATGTGACTGTGTTTCTTTCAGCTCCAGCATGTAATGTCAACAGTGATTTTTCCTTTCACTGGTTTCTACAGGGATGGCATTTATTCAGGTTCTCCTTTTTTTTGAGACTATAAGCTTAGTGACACCGTCCAAATACATGTCAGTTATTGACACGCCCTTGACGTTACTTGGAGAACGTGCTTCCACGGTAGCACTGTACTCAAAGGATGTTTCTTCCGATAGGTCCCGTTCTTACCCTTTCTGCCAGCCTTCAGCATCCTGGTCAACGTCTACTTGATGGTCCAGTTAAGTGCGGACACTTGGGTCAGATTCAGCATCTGGATGGTGCTTGGTAGGTCTTGTAATGCCTTACACTTGTGGAGTTTGGTTCACCTTGCTTTGTGTGGGCTGTGGTTACAGGAATGATGTGCTCGCTCCCTTCCTAAAACTGAATGTTCTCATTTCCTCCCATTCCGACTTTATCTCAACGTTTACTTTCCCAATGTTTCCAAACACCTTTTCTTTGTTCTTTTCTCTTCCCTTTCTTTCCCTTTCTTTTGTGCTGAGGACTCAACCCAGGCCTCAGACATGCTGTCCCAGGCCTCTATCACTGAGCCACATCTTCAGCCCTTCAGATGCTACTTTTCATTCATTCAACTCTCCCAGTGACCCTGGAGTTCACACAGATTCTGCTTTCTCCAACTTATGAATGAGAAAAGGAAGCCCTCCAATAGTTGTCATAACAATCCCAACTCTCACCCGGCTTTCTAAAAATAGAACTAAGAATGGGTAAATACATATTTATAAATAGTTTTCCTCTAAGGATGCTTAAAACATGGCCTCCTTTCCCTCACAGTTAGAATAGTTATTGACAGTCATTTTGTGCCCAGGCCTTAGGCCTCCCATTTGACAGTAACAGGCAGAAGGACATCCATGTCCGTTGTGAACACGGGGCATGCTTTCCAGACTGCCCGACCATGACTCTGATAACTCACTGCTAGGATTTCGTATGTAATGTGAGCCTCACCATCATTCTGCTTAAAGTTATTCTGTTGAGTTTTGAGAACATAAGTAGAAAATTTCCACCTAACTGCTGTCTGAAAATGCTTGTTGAGAGAAAAAATATATTCTGTAGGGTTGGGGTGTTACAAATGAAGAGGTGCTTTCTGTCTAGATAGGAGATCTGTACAACATCTCATTTTCACATTCTGTTTTTCATTTTCAAGACTTTTTATTTAAATATATTTTAAATTGAAATATAATTATATTACTTTCCCTCCCTGAAGCCCCACCCAGGTACCTCCCTCTAGCCCCTCCCTTGTCACACACACACACACACACACACACACACACACACACACACACACACAAACTCTCAAGTTGATAGCCTCTTACCAGGCTTTTTCTTTCGGACCACCAGTCAGCTCCCAAATCATGACATGGAGACTTAATAGTTATGAATGCTCAGCCTTAGCTTATGCTCATTTCTGGCTAGCTCTCGTCATCTATGTTTTGCCTTGGGGCTTTTTGCCTTTTTTTCTGTATGTCTTACTCTGTGTCTGCTGACTGGTGACTGCCTGCCTGGCCCCAGGAGTCTCCCTCTTTCTTCCTGAGCCTAGATTTCTCCTATTTATTCTCTCTGCCTGCCAGCCCCACCTATCCCTCTCCTCCCTCGCTATTGGCTATTTAGCTTTTTATTAGACCAATCAGGTGCCTTAGGTAGGCAAGGTGCAACAGCAACACATCTTTACATCGTTAAACAAATGCAGTGGAAGCAAATGTCACACACCGTTGCTCAGTTAAAATAATATTCCACAGCATAAACAAATGTAACACATCTTGACGTGGTTAAATATTCCACAACGGCCTCTAGAATTACAGGCAACAACTAACAACTGCTGGAGGAAGGAGACTTAGCCTCTCCGGGGGATGAGCCCCCTTATTGGTTGTCCAATGCAGAGTGGTCAGCCCTAAAGCCATATCCGCATGGATAACAAAAGCAGACTCAGCAGATTGTATTTGTATATTATATATGCACACATTCTGTTTTCCCAAGGTTGCACAGAAAGAGAGCGGGAGACTTACTGTACTAAGTTGTCCACATTAAAACACTTCCTAACACATCCATATGCTTTCCTCCCCAAAGGCTTTCTGATTTACTTCGCTTATGGTATTAGACACAGCTTGGAGGGTAACCCCAGGGATGAAGAAGATGATGAAGAGGTTTATTCAGACAACATCCATACAGCAACAGAAGAAAAATCCGCCATGCAAGCAAACGACCATCAGCAAAGGAACCTCAGTTTACCTTTCATATTCCATGAAAAGACAAGTGAATGCTGATGCTGGCCCACGGTTTTACCACACATAGCTTACCAGGAGTGAACTATGGCAGGACGCCACCATCATGCTGGGATGTCATGGGTTTGCCGCAGAGATGGTCCACCTAACTTATATTTTCTCCTCCAGACAGCTTCTCTTCAGATGGTGAATTATGGGTCTGGGGAAACTGCCTGAGCGCACTCCTCAGCAATGAGTATCCCCCAAGTAATGTGTCTGTGTGCATACATGTGTGTTTGGGAACGTGAGTGTTACATGTCGTTGGTTTTTATTACTATGTGGCATTGTTCCAGCGTTGTGATGGGTGACGGATACTGCACATACTAAGATAGAGTATATTGCTCAATAGAAGTGTATTCTGTATATGTCCTAGGTAGTTAAGATAATAGGGATGGTTTTCCTTAGTAGGTCTGGGACTGTCAGTTTGGACACACTGAAAATGTAGCCACCTTTCAGAGGTGTAGCAGTGGTCAGGAGTGGGGAGGGGATAAGGAATGAGCCTTTTCTGTAGATTACAGTGCCTCTGTAGAGTTTTTATGCATTTTCTTCTCCTACTTGCTAGGACAGTTAATCAAAACTTCAGCCCAGGGGAGTGTTGGTTTCTTCAGAATGACAGGATGGAGAGGAGAGAGAGAGAGAGTGTCTGTGACGCCAGATGGCCACTCCTGTTTGTGAGAGCCTTGATCCTTACATATAGCACTTCCACCTGCTATAAGTGATATGCTTCCCCAACCCCAACCCCAACCCCAACCCCAACCCCAACCCCAACCCCACTGAGGACTCAGGAGAGGTACTAGGGCCTCCTTGGGACCCTTAAGCCAGAGAATGAAGGTGGTCCCATGGCCCGAAGACCAGAGGCATAGACAGAGGCTCAGATAGGGTTTCTGTTTTTAAAAGTGAATGAAGACAGTCCAAGTCCCCATGTCACACATTTGGTGGAATGGTTCAGGTGGTTTTCTGTTACTAAGCACCTGATCACAGCTCAGCGGCTGTCACTGCATCAGCTGCTCTTTTGCTTCTGATATTTTCTCTGATCTAGATGGAAATGGACACAGTAGCAAATTCTATCTTTACAATGTACAAAGAAGAAAAAGATGAAGGGGTGTAGGGAAATACCTCTAGGCCAGTCTCACAGGGCATTTGGGCCCAACTTATGGATTTTGAGACCTAATATACCTCTGATGTTTCTTTTAGAAATGTTTAGAGATTCCTGCTCCCCCCCATCGTTTATTGCTTTTTCTTTCATTCGCTTTTAAATGACCACATTAAGCCTATTAACACAAGCTCTGATATTATACAATAAATCTTCAATTACTTTCAGAACACAGTTACTTAAAACTTTGAGTTAAATAACCAAATTGAATTAAAAACATAGTGATCTTTGTATATGATTAAATAAATTTTATATGTAAGATTCTCTGCTACATTTTACTTTATAGGATTCACTGGTAATGGATTATAAATCTCTAATCATTCTTATTCCTCATGAGTTAATTTTGTATAAATAATTAAATGGTTCGTTAGGTAAATCTAGAGGCTAGACACTTAACACAGGTGTGGCACTCCCAGGACACTGTGTGTTACCAAGAATGCTAGTTACCTGGCATAATCCAAAGACAAGGAAAACAGTTGCTTTCTCATAATTCTTCTAAGAGATTGCTTATTTTACTGATGCTGTTTAAAAGCAAGTTGCAATCCTTCGTGTGGAAGTAGACATTTATTGAGATTAATTATCAGATAAGCAGGCAAAGGTTCTGGGTTCTTGGCTGTTAGGGGTACCTCCCTAACCCAGGGCTTAGTGCTGACATTCCAAAATTTCCAGGGTGCACGTGATAAAATCTGAAGCCCAGACACTCTTTCCAACTGCTTGCTTTACTACAGAAGAAAAGTAGGAGAAGCAAAGGCTAAAATAGTTTGGGAAGGACTGTAGGCATGATCAGGAATTCTTGCTATCATTAATGGCTGCCCAGAGAGGGAGAATCAAGGATGAGCCCCCTGGTCAGTTACGTGATCCCAATTGGTCAGCATTAAATACTTCTATACACAAGCAATACTAAATGGACTCAACAGGTTCTGTACACACACACACACACACACACACACGTGTATATGTATGTAACAATAATAAAGAAGAGGTCATGGATTTGATAGAGTATTGGGGCAATTGTAGTGGGGGCGGGGGGAAGGGAGGGTAGAAAATTATCAGAACTGTATATACATGTAAAAAATTCTCAAAAAAAATTTTTAATTTAAATTTAAAAAAAATCCTTGCTGTTACAGCAGTGCTCTTCACTCAAAATGTGAAGAACTTCATGCATGAATGTCTGAATGTCTTACTGTAACAAAAACAGATTTGTTTGGACCGTGATAGGCAACTAGAAGTACTGTGCCCACTGTGTTCAGTTAGGAGCAGAATGTTCACACCAAAACACGTTGGAAACACAGATGTCTGTGAAGAAATGTTTTGTCAGAGACCATACTTTTTTTTTTCTGTGAAGACCCAAATGGACAAGCATGTCTGTATGTGTATAAACACATTGGTGTATGTATGTGTGATGTATATTTGTGTGTATTTGTGGGGCGAGGGGGTGTTCGGTTATCAGTGTCTAAGTTGGGTTTCTGATGAGCTTTGGATGTGATATTGTTACATAGATAAAAACCCAATTGCTGTGGAGAGAGATTAATGTTTTATATTGATAGATATTTTAGATTTTTAGCTATTTTAAAATATACAATTTTATATGTATGTTTTCTATAGATAGATTCTTTAAGACATATTTATCATGTTTCTAATATGCAATCACTAGACTATACTATATTATGACAGGTGCTTTGGAATCTGAATGGGGTAGGGTAGGGACCTTGGGGCGTTCTTTTTTGTCTCTCTAGTACTGTTTCTGACACACATGTTCTTGGGTGTGCTGGGCAGCGAACGCCAGTACTACCAGCTCTTTGCCAACCCTCTGTCCTCCCAAACTTGAGTTCATAACACTTTGAACATAACATCCTGTTCTGTTTTGTAGGATCACCAAAATATTTTGTATAGATTTGACTAGTGGGCAAACGCTCCAGAATCTCAAAGGAGGACACCTTCTATTCAACTATGGCGAGCAAAAGCAGTTTGTAGTACTTTTTTTTTTCTTACACTAAGAACTGTGTTGTTGGTATTTTCAATGAGATTGTCTCATCACAGCACCTTAACTTCATGCCTTCACAAAAGAGAATGATCTGTGAATTAGCACATAAATGTCAGGCCAACCATATATTTAAAAGGACGGTTATAAAAACTCAAGGTTAGAAGCTCTTGAGAAAAACTTAACTAGAACCTTTGAGATATAAAAACTATCTTAATCTTGTTTCCTTAGTGATAAAAATGTCAAAAAATAACCAAAATATTATCTAGACACATGTATATATCATATATAGATATTTATCAACATTAATATGTAGAATCAACATTGAAACTACTTTTGGTATGTTAACTTTAGTAGTACTAACTGTAATTGATTTAAAAAGAATACCAGCTTCTGAATCATCTTCCTAAAGAATAAAAGGTTAGATAATTTTAATTTTTATAAAGTTTTTTTATTTTAGCCATTTTTTTCCAAGTCCTAAATGTTTGCAGGTAGTTGTTTAAAAGGTTTTCTGATAAAACACTGTGATTCAGAATAGTTACTAGATAATTTTCTAAGTTTGTTTGGCTATTTAGCACAGGTGAAGAAAAGTAATTGTCCTACAGTGCTAAGGACTCAGAAAGAATACCTGCACCTTATCTTCTTGCTTCTTATATCAAGAGTGCCTGTGTGTACCTGTGCGCATGTGCACATGTGGTGGCTGTGTAAAAAAAAAAAAATGTGTATCCCAAAATTGCCACCCAGATGATAAAGTTGCACTAAAGTCCCAGCTCTTGCTTCCTTGCAACAAGCTAGGAATTTCTCCAGATACATACACTTCAAGTGATAGTCCCCCAAATACAATTTCAACAGCACTTTAAAAGATTGGGTTTAGCGTTATTAATGGATGATTCACAGTCACGTAGTGTGTAGGGGTTGGTGGCATGAGTGACATTAGCTGTTCTTTTTGCTAGTGCCCAAATAGTGCCTTCTCTGTACATTTTCTATTTTATATATCAAGGAAAAGTACTGAAATTCATGTAGGAAATAATGCCAGCCAAGGTCATCTTAGCTATAGATGTGAAAATAAGATTGCTAGACTTTATTGTTTAGCTGAGTTTTTTTTTCCTTGTATACCTATATTTATAGAATTTAAAATAGCTTTGTGGATTTTGAGAGGTATGATACTACTGTTGTATTGCTGGTTTAGGTGTTGGCTTTCGTAGTATTCATGATTGTTTATAGTTACACAGTTTTGGTCTTACTGATATCAAATGTATTCTGTATGACATAACCCAATTTGAACACTACTGGCCAGGAGTCCTGGACTTGTCTGTTCTTATCCACGGCTGAAGCCACTGCCATGGTCTCTGGGCGCTAAGCAGCCTTTCTGACCACTGATAGGCCCATAGAGAGTACAGCTTGGACCCCAGTTTGATGCCACAGCCAGGCAGCCCACTGTACGTGGGTGTCTGTTCTCACACTTTGACAGTGTCTAGGACAGTGAGGTAGAGAGGGAAGCAAAGGACTCCCAATGAGCAGAGGGTCATCTGGGATCCTTAACTTCAGTCCCAAATATCTCATCAGTATGGTAAGGTGAATAAGGACCAAGAAATATCTGTGACTCATGGAGGGGGGTGGCTATGTCTTGGAATTGGCACGGTAGGGCCTGGCCTGCTGTATTTGCTACAGATACACAGCCTCCAGGTGAGAAATGCATGGTGAAAACCCTGTCGGTAGAAAGCCTTGTAACTGCCAGCAGGGTGACCCTCTGTACCCACAATTCATGGATGGGCCCCTCATTTTTCATGTCCACTAGCAGTACCAAATTGTTTTATTGCTTTATTTTGTTATCATTATATTTAATAGCAGTTGGGCATGGAGGCCTAAAACAATCTAAAACTTCTATGTCTACAAAACCCTACAAGTCCCTATTGTACTTGTGCAAATGTAAAGATGTTTTGTTCAGTAGATAATTTTGATGTTTTTAATAATTGGTGTTCCTTTTTACATATAAAGTTGGACTCTTTTTTTTTAGAATTTGTAATAAAAACTATTGCTGCTTTAACTATTATAATGTTATGCTTTATAATGTAACCATGTGTTTTTAAATAAATCTTAATATGACTTATAATAATTTAGTATGCATGTGTATCACACAAAACAAAAGCACACATTTCAAACTTACTTGTATTTTGGAAGCTTATGTTTGTCTTTGTTTTCTGAATTTAAGGACCTTTAAAGCTCAGAAACAATACAATACAATCTACTTCATTATTATTTTATTACACTCAGAGGGCCATCGCTGTGACTACCCAGTCTTATGATATAAGAGAGAAACATCCACAAAATTTCAGTCCTCATGACACATCATGAAAATAACCAGCTGTTTTTGAAGTGTATCATCCTGAGATCCCATGTCTGAGATTACCATTTCAACTGCTTTGACATTGATCTTCAGGAAGCTCCCCAGCATCTATCCCATCACTAGCAAAATGCTTGATGAGGGGATGTAGAGATAGCTGGGGGGGGGGGAGGGTAGAGCACTTCCGTGAAAGCAAGAGGATCTGAGTTCAAACTCCCAGCCCCCAGGTAAACATTAGACCTGCCCACATGTGCCTGTAATCCCAGAGCTGGAGGAAGTATTCTGGGTGGAGATCAGCAGATAAAGGAAAGTTACTAATCTAACCTAAATGGCCATCTTGGGGTTCCAATGAGAGGCTGCCTCACAAATAAGGTAAGAGAAGGAAGAAGGCACTCAGTGTGTTCATCTGGCCTCCAAATGTATGTGACAGGTATATGAACTTGCACACAATACATGCACAAGCACACAGGGTACATGATAGGAAGAGGGAGTCATTTTGGCTCCTGGTTTCCAAGGTTTCAACCTATGGCCACTTGGCTAAGTTTCTCTGTACACCATGGGGAAAAGTGTGGCAGAGGAAAAGCTGCTCCAGGCAGCCGGGGAGCAAGGGGCAGAGACAAGCAAAGGCACCCACAATGACCCACTTCTTTAACCAGGCTCCACCTCCCAATAGCCCATTAAGCTATTAACTTCACAATGGGTCGACCCATTGCTAAAGGCAGTGCCCTGGTGACCCAGTCACTTGCAATAGTGCCACCACTCAGGGCCCAAGGCCTTGAGTGCATGAGCATTTGGGGCCATTTATACCCAAACAATAACAGCTTACGATAATTGGTGGTTAGTATGTAAGTAGAAAATTCACTAATCTTTTTCCAGCCTAGTAGATTAAACATTTCCCAATAACAACTCTACCTACTAAAGGGACGGGAGAAGTCAAAGAGCATCTTAACATGATTCTCAGTCATTTAAACTACAGGTCTCTTGGATCACCTTGTTTCATTGTGAAGGTCCTTTGTGGAGCTAATTAGTTCCTCTTGCATTTCCCCCAGGGAGGACTACACCAATTGGTTATCAAACGTCCCTGAAAATATACAAGTAACATTATACAGACTGAGCAAGTCACACACACACACACACACACACACACACACACACACACACACACACACGTAACAACAATTGTTGGATAGGCATGAAGTCTCTTCAGTGGGGCTTTAGTGGGGCTTTGTTTGCAATGAAGGTCTCACTATGTTGCCCAGGATGGCCTTGAACTTGGGCTCAAGAGACCTTATTATTTCCTACCTCCTGAGTAGTTGGGTCTGTAGGTGTGTGCCATCATGCCCAGCTCCCCAGAGTGATCTAGTGTCCTCTGTGTCTAAGGCCTCCAAGTCTGTAATGCTGAGGGATTGTGTTACATCTCCATTTGAGTGGCCATATTTCAAAGTAACAAAGATTTCTCAAAAACACACAAAAATAACTCCCATCTGCATAGTGCCTCAATTTGCCTTTTAATATAGGTCAAAATAGAGAAGTATCCAGAAACACTGGCTTGCTATGTGGAGCTTTCTAGTAATAGATTGTAGACACTGTGTCAATACTTTTAGATACCTAAATATTTTGTTACACTTGAGACAGGAGCAATCAGCTGGAAGACAAAGTCAAGATGGACCACTATCCAGGTGTACCCAGGGCTACCTCATGGTCCAAATCAAGGAGGAACTGTCATGGTTCAGGGTACCAGGCTTTTTCTTTTAGGCCACCAACCATCTCCCAAATCATGACACTAACATTATTATCTTTGAATGCTCAGCCTAGCTTAGGCTTGTTTCTGGCCAGCTCTTTTAATTTAAATTAACCTGTTTCTCTTCATCTACCTTTTGCCTCAGACTGTTTACCTACCTACCTTCCTTCCTTCCTTCCTTCCTTCCTTCCTTCCTTCCTTCCTTCCTTTCTTTCTTTCTTTCTTTCTTTCTTTCTTTCTTTCTTTCTTTCTTCCTTTCTTCCTTTCTTTCTTCCTTTCTTTCTTTCCCTCCCTCCCTCCCTCCCTCCCTCCCTCCCTCCCTCCCTTCCTTCCTTCCTTCCCTCCTTCCTGTGGTGGTGTACTGTGGGAGCCCAGCTAGGAGTCCAGCTCTCACATTTTACAACAGGGTACTCTTGAGGAGTGAGGTATAAGAGATATTAGATAGAAGGATAGAGGGGAGAGAAACAGATAAAAGCACAGGATAGCCTCAGGAGGGCCTGGATCATTATCCTCTGGCCCCTTCTGTCTCTTCTAAAGGGCTATTTATAGGAATGCCAAGCGGTGGAGCAAAAGACCTCCCCCTAGCTCAGCCAAGTACAAACCCTTCCAATCACCTGGTAACCATGCATGTGGTCAAGCAATCCTGCTGGGTAAAGCAAGCTCAGATCTCACTAGAAAACTTTTGTGGGCCTCCACAGTGTACCATAATAAAATTTGCCTGAAGATGAGAGAGACAAAGGAACAAGCCACTGCCAAATCTCACCTCACCAACTCCAAGAATCCTCTGACTGAACGCCTGAGTCCTCAGCCGAAAGGCTCCAGCCGAAAAGCTTTCAGTTCCTGTCTCCTTACGCCTTATATACCTTTCTCCACCCAGCCATTACTTCCTTCCTAGTGCTGGGATTAATGGTGTGTGTGCTTCCCAAGCAAAGGCATGAGATCTCAAGTGCTGGGATTAAAGGCATGTGACTCCCAAGTATTGGGATTGAAGGTGTGTCCCACCACTGCCTGGCTCTGTTTCTCTCCTAGACTGTCAATCTCATGTAGTCCAGGGTGGCTTTGAACTCACAGATCCAGATGGATCTCTTCCTCCCTAGTGCTAGAATTAAAGGTGTGTGCCACCACTGCCTGGCTTCTAGGTCTAATCTAGTTGCTTGTTCTGTCCTCTGATCTTCAGGCAAATTTTATTAGGATACACAAT
>CABHPR010137720.1:24195-36461 GCA_902168415.1 Peromyscus melanophrys
CTTTCTTTCTTTCTTTCTTTCTTTCTTTCTTTCTCCCTTTCTTCCTTACTTCAACTGCTTCTCTTAACTGCTTCTCTTGTCTGGCTGACTGGCAGCTGTCTGGCTTCTGGCCCTGGGTATCTCCCTCGTTCTCTCCTCTCTTCTCTCTTTCCTCTCTTGATCCTAGATTTCTACCCCTATTTATTCTCTCTGCCTAGCTATTGGCCATTCAGCTCTTAAACCAATCAGTCTAAACCAATCAGTTGCCTTAGGCAGGCAAAGTGGAACAAATGCAACCCATCTCTACGTAATTAAACACACATCCTAAAATTGTTAAACCAATGCAGCAGAAACAAATGTAACACACCTTTACACAGTTAAAGTAATATTGCACAGCATAAACAAGTGTAACACATCTGTTCATAGTTAAATAATACTCCACAACAGTTCAGGATTCTATAATTCTCTGATTGTTGATTCTCTGACATGCCAGAATCGTCCCCGACCTGCTCACACGTAAGGACCAAGGGTTTCATTGTCCGAGAGAAATCAGGCTTGAATGAAAGACGTTTCTGAACTATTGGCTTAAATGGACACCAGGGTATAAATGATTGGTAAGAGGAGCTCTTCGGATAAGCAGGAGAAAGTAAATTGGTGACATCGTGGAGCAGAGATAGGAGAGGCAGGCAATCTTAGGTCAGAAGTTCCCGCTTTCCATTTTTGCTTGCTTTTGTGCTGTGCGACTGCAAGTGGACAGGCAGCGGCTCATCTTTGCGATGCGATGCATCCTGGTGTTGAAGAGTTCATGGTTTTTGTGGGTTTTGTTTTTGTTTCCTTTTTGCCTCACGGAAGTGATGTAATTGGGATTCTCGTCTTATCCTATGTTACCTTTGATGGCTGACTTTGGGAATGTCAAAAAATGCCTGCTTTCCAGGCATGGTGGCACATCCCTCGAGTCCCTGCCCTTGGGAGGCAGAGGCAGGTAGATCTTGGTGAGTTTGAGGCCTCTACATAGTGAGTTCTAGGACAGCCAGAACAATGTAGGGAGACCTCAAACAAAAAGTGTGTGGCTTAAAAAAAATAATTTTGTAATTTTTTAAAACATTCATCTTGATTCTACCTAGACAGAAGACTATTTAGAAAACTTAAATGTCTTTATTTGTGGAGGGGGGAAGGGATTCCCAAATATTAGACCAAAAAAACAAAAAAACAAAAAAACAAAAACCTGTTTGCCTAAGCAAACTCTTAATGGCATGTGCTACTTTGAAGGGATTTTTTAAAGTAAATAAGGACAAAAGGGACAGTGAAAATTTAAGTTATTGAAAATATTAAGATGTATAATTAAAATACTATGTAGAAAATAATCCATAGACAAGAAAACATTATAAGAAGGACCAAAATTTGACTGTGATCTTTGACCTAGGACTGCTGTTAATACCGCTGCTCCCCCATTGGATACAGTTTCTACCAATGTACCCTGAGGGGCTCTTAGAAGTACTATGCCTTTCTAGACTTCAGTCCACACTTTAAGCTCCCTCCACCCCAGCACCACACCCAGTTCTTTCCCCCTACTGTTCCTGGAATCTGCTTATTCCTTCTTCCTTCTCCTCTTTCCTCTCTAGCTCTTCATTTGTTAAGCTCATGCAAGAAGTTGTTGTACCCTGTTCTTCTGAGAAAGATGAGCCATCCAGGCACTGGGCAAATAGCATATCTCCTCAAGTGTGACAGTGGCTCCCTGGACAGTTTCCACAAGACTCTTCTGTGTATTTCTCCTTCTGTGCACACACAAGAAAGGAGCTGTAGCTAGAAGTTTTCCTGTGTCCTGCCTGGCCCATGGTCAGGACAAATCTCTCTCACCCGTCAGTCCTGCAGCCTCTCAGACCCGTGTAAACACACAGAGGCTTCTATTAATTATAACTGCATGGCCATGGCTCAAACCTTTTGCTAGCTAGCTCTTATATCTTAAATTAGCCCATAACTATTAATCCTTAATTAATTAGCTATGGTCCATGGCTTTACCTGTGCCCCATTACATGTTGCTCCATGGGTGGCTCACTAGCGTCTCCCCCTGCCCCACTTTCCTGTCTCTCTCTTTGAATTTCCCATCTGCCTCTAAGCTACCTTGCCATAGGCCAAATGGCTTTATTTATCAACCAATCAGAGCAGCACATATTCACAGCATACAGAAAGATATTCCCCCATCAAGGAGCTGGCTCCTGAGAGGTGTGGTCCCAGAGAGGTGTGAGGTGTGGTCCCCTGGTTGTTCAGCTTGTTGATTTGGGGAACTGGTGAGAAAGCAAGTGTGAGGTAGAGGGAACAGGCAGCTATAATCCGTAAAGAAAAAGTGGCTGTTGGCTGTTCATGCAATCACTTACCAAAAATCCAAGAATTTGAAAACTAGAAAAATAAATCCACGTATGTGAGCTGCCATAAGATAAACAGATAAAAATCAGTCAGCTCTTAGGGAACCAGGCTTCAAGCTGTGTTTGACTTTGGGCCACAGGAGAATATGTACTTTTGTTGGCTAACATTACAGCAAGTATTGAAAAAAAAATAATAGAAAGGATCAACACAGAGAAGCTAACAATGAAATTCCTTCTCAGCCTGGAGACAAAACACATGGGCTTTTAATGGTGAGATAAAGTCCACTGAAAATACAACTGGGATAGTTTTGTTTTTCAGATTCAAAACTGTGTTGAGATAATCTCATTCCAGGTTAATAAGCCTCGTGGTTAGGCAGCTCCGTGTCTCTGGAAACATTTACCTTTTGTATCCCGGGTCCCATCCCATGCACAGGTTTCATAGCTCTGCTAGGGACAGAGCACCACAGACCGAGTGGGTTATACAGCAGAAATCTCTTTTCTCCTGGTTCTGGAGCACGGATGTCCAAGAACAAGGTATCAGTGACTTGGTTTCCTCTTCGACCCGTCTCTGGCTCTTACGTGCCCATTTTCTCCCTCTGGTCATCTCGATAACCCTGTGTCAGAGTCCAGACTTACTCTTCTCATGTTCTTACCAGAAATACAGGATGGGAGCCGAGCCCAATGGCCTCAATTTAACACCCTTGCTCAAGACTCCCTCTCCAAACACAACCACATTCTGAGGTACTGAGTGGTTTCAAAGTATAAATTTTGGGAGGGACCCGATTTAGCCCATAACACAGCCTAGGATGAGTTTAAATATCTAAAATCAACTCAAGTGCATGTGAGCTAGAATAGGCTTGGAAAAATAGAGTTCCCGATCTTATTTTTAAACAATTTGAAATTGTAATGAGAGAAATTGTATTGACAATAACAAAAATATAACAAGCAAAAATAAAAAAAATAAGCCTAACAACATGTAAGACTTCCATGGGGAAAAACATGTAACTATCCACCTATATAAGAGTTCATATGCCTATGTGCCCTTGTATGTTGTCTAACACACACACACACACACACACACACACACACACACACACACACACATTCAGCCAATCCAAATTTAGCTAAAGTGTAAAATAATTTTGGAACTTAGAATTTTAAAATTATTTTCCAAGTACCAGCGTTAACCAATCAGAAAACGTAATGAGGGTGTAAAAGAGGACCTGAATAAATGGGAAGATATATATCATTGTGATGTTCCTGGGTGGGAAGACTCGGGGTTGTAAATAGGCTCATTGTCTTCCAGTATGTAAATTTAGTGCATTCATAATTAAAATACAGTGATGTTTGTATGGAGATGGACAAGCTGATTCCAAATTTACCTGGAAGAGAAAATGGATATAGATCATCAGCAGGGGAACAATGATGGGAGGCATCCCTCACCCATGGGAGGAACAAAATACGTTATATATGAATAATAAAGAATCCAGTGTGTGATCCCCATAGGCACAAATGAATAGAATGAACCAGAAAAGAAATAGAGCCACCTTCATTTGCCATCAATATTTCTAAGTGAATTTTAATAGATCAGAAAAGGTCCAAAGGATATAGACATTACCATCTCATTAGAAGCACAGCAAATAAGATTTCTAAACTGTCATAAAGAAAATTAATTGTGGGTGGCTTTAAAGATCAAACATAAACAACAAAATTATAAAGGTTTTAGCTGAAAATAATATATGGAGGTTTGATACTTTGAGGGTGGGGGGGAAAGCCGTGAAGGAAGTTATTGAAAATGGAATTCCTTAGCTATTTGCTTGAACAATAAATAGTAGTGTTGTCAAAGTGCACACAAGCAAAGAAATAAAAGAAAGTGTCTGCAAAACCACAAAAGCTTTGAGTGAAACAAGAGGAGGAAAAGGGAGATGCTCCCACCCAAGATGAAAAGGGCAACGATGATGACTTGGGGCAGTCTCTCTTACACACCTACTTAATAGTCTCCTCCAGAGCAATGAGGCTTCTATGTACAGGGTAGGCAAGCACACAGGGACAAGAGCTGGCCTGCTGTGAGCCCTTCTGAGGGCAGGCAGACAGCCCTGCCCCTCCACCACTCTGATGGTTCTCCTGCAGGTTCATCAATCAGGTCCAGGCCCAGCTGCTTTTCTCATCTCTGACCAGACCTAAAGGAGCAATCACCTAGTTTCTCTGGGGTTGTGGATTGTACCCTGGTTATCCTTTGTGTTACATCTAATGTCCACTTGTTATACCATGTTTGCCTTTCTGGGTCTGGGTTACCTCACTCAGGATTTTTTCCAGTTCTGTCCATTTGCCTGCAAATTTCATAACGTCATTTTTTTTAACCACTGAGTAATACTCCATTGTGTAAATGTACCACATTTTCTTTATCCATTCTTTAGTTGAGGGGCATCTAGGTTATTTCCAGGTTCTGGGTATTATGAATAATGCTGCTATGAACATAGTTGAGCAAGTGTCCTTATGGAGTGGTATTACTAAGTCTTGAGGTAGATTGATTCCCAATTTTCTGAGAAACTGTCATACTGCTTTCCAAAGTGGCTTTACAAGTTTGCACTCCCACCAGCAATGGAGGAGTATCCCCCTTGCTCCACATCCTCTCCAATATAAACTGTCATCAGTGTTTTGATCTTAGCCATACTGACAGGTGTAAGATGGAATCTCAGAGTCGTTTTGATTTGCATTTCCCTGATGACTAAGGATGTTGAGCAATTCCTTAAATGTTTTTTGGTCAGTTGACATTCTTCTGTTGAGAATTCTCTGTTTAGATCTGTACCCCATTTTTTAATTGGGTTATTTGGTATTTTGATGTCCCTAAGAGGGACACACATGAAATCCCCAGAAAGGGGGAAATAGATAAGATCTCCTGGGTACACTGGCAGGGGGCAGGGGAGAGGGGAAAGAATGGGGGATGAGAACATGAGGGAAAGGGATGGTTGAGTAAGGGGAGGGAGAGACAGAGACAGAGAGCAATGAAAGAGATATCTTGACAGAGGGGGTCATTATGGGGTTAGGGAGAAACCTGGTGCTAGAGTAATTTCCAGAAATTCACAAAGACGACCCCAGCTAAGACTCCTAGCAATAGTGGCCTTCCTCTGTAATCAGATTGGTGACTACCCTAGTTGTCATCATAGAGCCTTCATCCAGTAGCTTGATGGAAGCAGATGCAGAGACCCACAGCTAGGCACAGGGTGAGCACCTGGAGTCCAGTTGAAGAGAGGGAGGAAGGATTGTATGAGCAAGGAAGGTCAAGATCATGATGGGGAAACCCACAGAGACAGCTGACCCGAGCTAGTGGAAGCTCAAGGACACTGGAGGGACAGCTGGGGAACCTGCAGGGGACTGAACGAGGCCCTCTGAATGTGGGTGACAATTGTGTGACTTGGTCTGCTCGGGGGGCTCCTGACAGTGAGACTTGGATTTATCCCTGTACATGAACTAGCTTTTTGAAGCCCATTCCCTATAGTAGGACACCTTGCTTAGCCTTGATACAGGGGGAGGGACTTGGGCCTGCCTCAACTTGATGTGCCAGACCTTGTTGACTCCCCATGGGAGGCCTTACCCTCTCTGAGGAGGGGGGGGGGGGGGGGGGTGTCCAGGGAGCTGCGAGAGAGTGGGAGGAGGAGAGGGAGGGAGAAATGTGGTTGGTATGTAAAAAGAAAAAAAAATTAAAGGAGCAACCACAACAACCAATATTTTTGAGTGCAACAACAGTTCCTCCCCAACCCCCCGCCTTTTTTTTTTTTTTTTTTGAGTGCAAGTGAGAGAACCTCTGGGGATCAAGAGAAACTTAGGGCACGCTTTTTGCTGAGAAGAGTCGTGTGTTTCTATCAGCAGGGTGATGCTTAGGCCTTCCTGAACAGGGTAAAGCTAAGCCCAAACACTGAAACTCTGGAGAAAATTGAGGCATGACATCCGTTTAGTCTTCCCAGTGCTTGGAAATAGCGCTATCCTTCACGATTCCACCAGGGGGCAGGAGAGATCATATTACAGGGGGAATTTTTTTTCCTTTTCCTTTTTTTTTTTTTTTTTTTAAAATCTCCTACTTTTCTTCCAAACTGTGTTCCCCCTGATGAAACCGAATCCTCCAGCTGTGGTGTCCCAGGCGCCGCCTCCCTCGGCGCCCCTGTCCTGCCCTGCCCTGAGCAGCCTGCCGCGCCGCCCACAAGTCCCAACCATTCTGCAGGTCACCAGCCTTGAAGATGAAGGTTTGGCTGTTGCTGGGACTTCTGCTGGTACACGAAGCGCTGGAAGATGGTGAGTGACTGGGCGGGGTAGTATCTGGGCTCTGCCCGCCGCCTTCGCCCAGGACCCACAGTCCCCAAGATTCCCCAAACAACTCCTCTAACTTTGGACCTAAGGGATCGGCTCCCGCGTGGTCAACCATCCCGTGCACCTGGCCCCTCCTAGTCCCCTGGTCCACTTTGTTCCAACCCCCACCTCCCGGGAGCCCCTTATGGGAAGGTGGCGGTGACTTCGACCCTTAGGAGCCCATCAGGACTTCTCTAGGCTTACCAGAAAACCGCAGGCGACCAAACCCTTCATTCCCCAGCCAGCGACTGTGTCAACGTGTCAGTCTGATGGCGGTGGATGCTTCCACCTTCCTACGGCTGCAGTCGCCGCCACCTCGGGCTTCTGCTACTGAGAGCCGGTACCACTTAAGCAAAACGAGTCTGGTGGAAAACTCCGTGTCCTCCTTCCCCTTTGCAGTCCTGTTTGTTTGTTTGTTTGTTTGTTTGTTTGTTTTGTTTGTATACCAGCCTGAGCTAAAATCCTGCAAGGTCTTTAACAACAGCAAAATTCTGCGCCAAACTGCAAAATAAATAAATAAATAAATAAATAAATAAATAAATAAATAAATAAATAAATAAATAAATAAATAAAAACTACACCGCAGTTACATTTCCTGTATAAATGGGCGGATGAGTGAAAGAAAAGAACTACATTTTTGTACCACATAAGAGGGCCTTGCATGACTTAAATCTTTAAATTACATTTCTTGCCTGTGTGTTTGTGTATGTTCGGGTATGCGCATGCTAGTGCGGAGCTCAGAAGACAACCTTCAGGAGGGGGTTCCCTCTTTGCACTACGCAAATTCCAAGGATTGACCTCAAGCTGTCAGACTTGGAGGCATGTATTTTTACTCCGTGAGCTATTTTACCAACCATGGCATCACTTTTTAAAACGTATTTTGGGATGAGTACCTGCCCTAGGTCCATCCTGTTGTGTAGATGTATGACCACAGGGTCAGGCTTTATTGTTACATATTTGTGCATGTGTTTGTGTGTGTATTGTTTTTATATAAAGATGACATATGTGCATATTACTACTAATTATTTTATGTGCTCAGTTATTTATTTAATTGTTGCTGTTTGCACAGTACATCTTTCATCAGGTGACATCCTGCTAACCCAGTGCTCGTCAACCTTCCTAATGCTGTGACCCTTTAATATAGTTCCTCACATTGTGGTGACCTGCAACCATAAAATTTTTGTTGCTATTTCATAACTGCAACTTTGCCACGGTTACGAATCGTAACGTAAATGCCTGATACTTCTGATGGTTTTTAGGTGACTCTTGTGAAAGGGTGGCGACCCACAGGTTGAGAACCAATGCACTAACCTTGAAACTCTTCAGCTGCTGCCACACATTTGTTTAGATTCTGTTGAAAAGCAGACTTTGCTGTTATGCAACCTCACGCTGGAGACAGCTCAACCTGGCTCGCATTAGATCTTCAATCCTGACCCACCCCTTTCCATCCTCCGAAACCGCAGTCACCTTCCAAAAAAATACCAGACTCAAGTTTGCAGAAGTTCAAGGTGGTGGTAGCCCATGACACTGTGCATGAGGCTCCTTAAGGACAGAGCCCTACTTAGTAAAGGGTAAGCAGAGCATCTGGGGGAGGCAGACAGCAATTCCTCTTTGCCCAGAGAAAGGCTGGCATGAGCTCAGTTTGCACAATACAGCATTAAAACATTCCTGGCAGGTCCTTGTATCTGACTGCCAAAGTGGTGGAGATAGAGTATTTGGTATCATTTTTGAGTAGGGCAAAAGAAGGCCAGACAAAGTAACTTCAACTAGTTCATTCACTTTTGTGAAACCCATGATAGCAGTTGGAGAGGCTCAAGAGGTGACTTCAGCCAACAGGGATCAGAGTATGTGAAGTACAACAGACAGCTGTCTAAATGAATTAGCATCCGTTTAGGCAAACTGCAATTCATTCAAATAATGAACATTTATGAGACAGTCAGAGAAGATGGAATACAGGCCAAGTACTTTGTAATTAAGAATGGGTAAACTGTGAGTTTTGTCTTTAAACGTAGCTATAAATGCATGATAATACATTTGTGATTATATATATGACATACATATGTAGATATATATGATGTATAAGCCATGGACAAAATTTGAACATACCTATTGAAGACTTAATGAATTTACGTCATTAAGTTATTTAACTTAAGTAACTTAAGTTAATTTACTTCATTAAGATGTCATTAGGACCTTGCTGCTTCTCTTGCTAGTTTTTGGAAATGTCCCACAATCATAAGAACCACTTGAGGGCATTTTCTTAATTACTGATTGATGTGGGAGGGCTTAGCTCATTGTAGGTGTGGCCACTCCTGGTCTATTGGTCCTGGATTCTATGGGAAAGCAGGCTGAACAAGACAGGAAGCAGCACTCCTCCATAACCTTTGCGACAGCTTTTGTCTCCAGGGTCCTGCCCTGCTTGAGTTCCTGCCCTGTTCCCCTCTCAGTGATGGACTGTTACTTGGAAGTGTAAGTGAAATAAACCCTCTCCTCCCCAAGTGATTTTGGTCATGGTGTTTTATCACAGCAACAGAAAACCCAAGACAGAAATTGGTGGCAGGAATGTAGGGTATTGCTATGACAGACATGACCATGTTGTGTTTGGGGCTTTTTTGATGGGGACGGGAGTGGAAAGACTTTGGAATTTTGGGCTAGAGAAGCCATTCATTGAGTTTTGAGAGCTCAGTGAGCTGGTCTGTTGGATCTTGGACAATAATGCTGAGAGCAGTGTAGATGATGGAGGCCTGGCTTACAAAGTTCAAAGGGAAGTTTAAAGACTCCGTCGGGGCCATTTGCTGTTTTAAATTAAGAATCTGTGGTTCTGGTCAGCAGGGACTGAAGAATCAGCTGTGATTATAAGAGACCAGCATCTCTGAGGTAAAACTATTGCTTTATTTGCACAATTGATTCTGCTCAGCTGAAGCTGAGACATTAGTGATGACTAAGAAGATACCTTGGTATCCATCATTGTGCTCCAGAGGCAGCCAAGGTTGTACTTCACACTGGCAGCTGAACTTGTTAGCATAGGAGTCACTCAGGTGGTACTAATTTTGAAGGCATGATGAAGTTGTAGAGAGTAGCTGAGGCTTGGCACTGAGAGGAAGGGCTGGAGTCCATGAAGAGAGCTCAGGAGAGGCTACTGGTGAAAGTGCAGCCCAGTTGAAGCAGGAAACTCCAAAACTTTGGAGATATACGTATCGTGGGAGGACCACCAAGGATATCAGCAGCCATGGAATGTGGGCCTGAGCCTAGGAGACAGTGTGCTGTGGAAAGTCCTTTGGAGGAGCCTAGGAGATTGTGAATGAATCCCAGACATTGGACACTTCATTTATACTGTTGGAGTTGAGTTTGGCTTTGTTCGAATTATGACTCTGCCCTGGTTCCTCCCTCTTGAAGTAAGAAAGCATTTAACTTATTTTTGATTTTATAGGAGCCTGCAGTTGAGAGACTGTGAACTTTTCAAGAGATTTTTGGAGTTTTACAGAGATTTATATTTAAAGAGAGAGGGAGGAAAGACTGGACTTTTAAAGTGTTTGAATTTGTAGAGGCTGTGGGACTGTTAAGTTTATAATATGTTTTATAATGTGATATTTATTAATATGAGATCTTGAGGATGAACAAAAATGGAAAGGTTATTTATTGTTAAATAGTGTTGTATCAGTGTGTCAACTTGACAAGGGGTCAATTGTCCTGGCTAGTTTTTATGTCAACTTGACACAAGCTACTGCCATCTGAGAGGAGGGAACTTCAATTGAGAAAACGCCTCCAAAAGACCCTTCCTCCCCAAGCTGCTTTTGAGCATGGTGTTTCATCATAGCAATAACAACCCTAAGACACTAAGCTTAAGTGGCCATGACTCCAGTCTCTGCTTTTGCTATCACATATCTGTCTGTCTTCTGTGTGTCTCTCCACATGACATTTTCCTCTCTCTATGGGGCTCTTCCGAGGATACCGGTCCTCATCTCAACAGGACTACATCTGTAACAATGGTTTTGTACAGGTCCCTAGGATAGGGCTTTCATGTATCTCCTTGAGGGACACAGTCCAACGAATATCTCAGGGTGGGATATGAGAGAGGATTGAGGATGTTTGTTGAATAAAGAGCTAGAAGCCTGCCTGAGATAAAGAGGAAACACCGACAGGTGTCACCAACAATAGCTAAGGCCAGCCAAGAGCTTTTCCCAGTACCTAGGGTGGCTGAAGCCCCCTAAAATGTCACATAGAAGAAGGCAACCCCTTGTAGAGCATAGGAGGACAATGCTTTCTTTCAAGTTAGATGGAGGTCAATGAGCGGTTCTGAGTAGCGAAGAGCCCATGGTCTCACCTACATTTGAAAAGTTGAAGGTGCCAGAGTGGAAGCCAAGCCCCTACTCAGGGAGACATTAATAGACGAGGTGAAAGCAGGTTGGTCAGGAGTGGTGGCAGGCGATGGAGGGAAAGAGACTGTCTTCAGAGTCAACTGTGAAGATGAAACCAAAAGGATTTGCTGCTGGAATAAATGTGGCCTGAGTGAGAAAGAAAAGGATGAATCCAGACTGGGGTACTTGTCTTGAGCCACCAGGTAGAGGAAGTCCCCGCTTATGAATAAAGGGGATTCTGGGGAAGGAGCAGGTCTGAGTGGCATCCAGAGTTCAGTTTGGAGCCATTAAATTTAAGATGCCTGCTAGTCTTCCAAGTGACAGGGCTGAGTAATAAACAGAATATTCGGAGCAGGAATTTTGAGGCAAGGACAGGGCAGGAGCAGGTCAGCTTTCAACACACAAATGTGGCTAGAGCTTCAGAACATGCCTGGCTAAGCCCACAAATGTGGCTAGAGCTTCAAAACATGCCTGGCTAAGCCCTGGGGCTCAGACCAGTCCTGAGAAGAAGAAAAGGAAGAGGAGACTCTAGAGTTGTTAGGGACTAGAAGACACCAAGACGGCAACGCCCAGGGTCAAGGCAAAGAGAATAAATGTTTTGAAGAAATTATCAATTGTGCTTGTGGGCCAGAGAAAGCTGTGGACTTGGAGGCATAGGATCTAGATGTTTCCCTGTGTTCCTGATGACCCGTGGTGAGGTACATGGCATCTGGGAATTAATAAAAAATAGACCGCTTTAGGGCTCATAGAGGCTCACAGAGACTGAAGTGGCAATTACAGCCTGCATGGGTCTCCATTAGGTCCTCAGCATATATATTATGGTTGTGTAGCTTTCTGTTCTTGTGGGATTCCTAACAGTGGGAGTCAGGGTATCTCTGACTCTTTTGCTTGTTCTTGAGACTCTTTTCTTCCTACTACGTTGCCTCATCTAGCTTTGATATAAGGGTTTGTGCCCACTCTTCTTGTAATGTGTGTTATGCCATGTTCAGTTGCTATCCCTGGGAAGCCTGCTCTTTTCTAAAGGGAAATGGAGGAGGAGTGGATCTAGGGGAAAGAGAAGGTTGGAAGGAGTAGAGGGAAGGGAAACTGTGGTCAGGATATATTGTATGAGAGAAGAATAAATAAATAAATAAATAAATAAATAAATAAATAAATAAATAAATAAATAAATAAGGAAGGAAGGAAGGAAGGAAGGAAGGAAGGAAGGAAGGAAGGAAGGAAG
>CABHPR010137720.1:36471-60424 GCA_902168415.1 Peromyscus melanophrys
AAGGAAGGAAGGAAGGAAGGAAGGAAGGAAGGAAGGAAGGAAGGAAGACTGCTTTGCCTACCAGTAGTTCATATACAGTACATGCAACAGCCACACAATTAAGAGCACTTAGTGGACACTTAATGGGGATTCTGACACTGTTCTCAGTACTTAAAATGTTAACTCAATTACCACAAAAATCAATGAGATGGGTGCTTGAAAGATGGCTCAGCAGTTAAGGGAACTTGCTGTTCTTGCAGAGGACCTGGGCTCCCTTCACAGTGTCCACATGGTGACTACCTTTATACCTTCAGTTTTAGGGGATACAGTCCCCTCTTCTAGCCATGACAACATTTCTCCCTTCCCTTCCCTCACCCCCAAACCTCCCATTTACCTCTCCTTGCTTCCTCTCAAATGCATGGCCTCTTTTTTTTTTTTCCCAGAAAGTCCTTTCCTACACCTATATCATGTAGAGAATTATCCACGTAAACTTCTGGCAGGTTCAGTGTGTCAGATTCCATGTTTATGTGTTAGATCCATTTGGAGTTCTTTTTTGTGCAATGTGATTGTCATGCGTACAATGTATACATCCGGTTTTCCCAACACCATCTGTCAAAGAAGCTGCTTTCTTGTTTTGAGCATATATTTTTCACATCTTTGTCAAACATTAAGTAGCTAAGGTTATGTCTACTAGTGGTTGGGTAGTTGATTTTGTCCTATTGGTCTGTATGTCTGTTTTGGTGCCAGTACCATATTGTCTTTATTATTATGACTCTGTATTATATCTTAAGATCTGTAATTGTAATCCCTCCAGCATTGCTCTGTTGCTCAGGATTGTTGTGGCTATCTGAGGTCTTTTGTGGTTCCATATGTAGTTTAGGACATCTTTTTCTGGGAAGACTGAGATGGAAATTTTGGTTGAGATTGCATTGAATCTGTGTCTTAGTTAGGATTTCTATTGCTGATGATGAAACACCATGACCAAAAAGCAAGTTGGAGAGGAAAGGGTTTATTTGGCTTACACTTCCACATTTCATTCTTGAAGGAAGTCAGGACAGGAACTCAAGCAGGGCAAGATCCTGGAGACAGGAGCTGATGAAGAGGCTGTGGAGGGGAGCTGCTTACTGACTTGCTTCCCCTGGCTTGCTCAGTCTGCTTTCCTATAGAACCCAGGACCACCAGTCCAGGGATGGCACCACCCACCATGGGCTAGGCCCTCCCCATTGATCACTAATTGAGAAAATACCTTGCAGCTGGATCTCATGGAGGCATTTCCTCAACTGAAGCTCCTTCCTTTCTGATGACTCTATAGCCTGTGTCAAGTTGACACAAAACCAGTCACTACAATCTGTAAATCGCTTTTGGTAAAATGGTCATTTTCCCAATGTTAATTCTACTAATCCATGAGCATGGGATGTCTTTCTGTTTTTCTATATCTTTTTCTTCAGAGGTTCAAAGTTTTCATTGTAGAAGTCCTTCACTTCCTTGTTAGGTTTATTCCTAGATGTTTTCTTTTCTTTGAGGGTACTATGAATGGGAGGTTTCTAAGATCTCCTCTGTATGTTTGTTGGTGGTGTGTAGAAAAGCTATTGATTGGTGCAAGTTGATTCTGTATCCTGCCATGTTTCTGGATTTGCTTCTTTCTAGGAATTTTCTGGTAGAATTTTTGTCATCTCTGCTGTTTCCGCAAATAGGAATCATGTGACTCCTTTCGCTCTTGTATGCTTTCCATTCCTTCTCTTGCCTTATTGCTCCAGCTAGTATTTATAGCATAATACTGAAAAGAAGTGAGGATAGTCTTGTTCCTGACTTCAGTGGAACTGTGTCAAGCTTTTCTCCATTTGGGGTTATGTTGGCTGTGGGTTTCTCATGTTTCACTTTTAATGTATTGAGTTATCTTCCCTCTCACCCTATGTTCTAGGATTTTTAGCATGAAACCATATTGGATTTTGTGAAAAGCTTTTTCTGCATCTATTGTCATGATCAAGTGATTTTGTTTTAAGTCCATTTATGGGACTTATTACATTTAATTGACTTGTGTATGTTGACCCATATCTGAATTTCAGGGACAAAGCCAACTTGGTCAAGGTGGATAATCTTTTTGATGGATATCTGTATTCTGTTTGCAAGTAATTTATTGAATATTTTTGAGTCTATGTTTATCAGAGATGTTGGCCTATGGTTTTCTTTTCTTGTTGTATTTACCTGGTTTGAATATTAAAATGATGCTGGCTATGTAGGAGTTTGAGAGTGCTCCTTTGGTTTCATTTTTATTTTTAAATAAAGGAGGATTGGCTGTAGATCTTCTTTGAATGTCTGGTAGAATTCTGCTGTGAATGCATTGGCCCTGGATTTTTTTTACCTGGTAGGCTTTTCATTACATTTTTTTTAAGACTTCTTGGTTTAATTTTGGTGATTTGGCTGAATCTAGAAATTCATCCATTTCTCGTAAGTTTTTCAGCTTAACAGAGTTAGGTTTTTAAAATATTCCAGTATAATATTCAGAATTTCTTTGGTGTCTGTTGAAATATTTCCCTGTTCATTTTGTTAATATGGGTCCTCCCTTTCTTTCTTTGGGTTAGTTGGGCCAAGAATCTGTCCATTTGGTTTATTGTCTCCAAGAACCAGCTCCTAAGTTTCTCAATTCTTTGTATTTTTGTTGTTGTTGTTGTTCCTACTGCATTGATTTATGCTCTGAATTTCACTATTTCTTGTCATCCATTGGGCTTAGATTTGATTCATTCTTGTTTTTCCAACTTTTTGAATCGCATCATTAAGCTGTTTATTTGTGCTCTTTCTGATTTTTTAAATGTAGGCACTTAGAGCTATAAATTTCTCTCATAAGACTGCTTTCACTGCATTCCAGAGGTTTTATTGTATTATGTTCTCATTTTCATTTAGTTCTGGGAATTTTTTTTATTTCTTTTGTAATTTTTTTTAACCCATTCGTCATTCAGTAATGAGTTATTTAGTCTCCAAGAACATGTGTATTTATTAGAGATTTGTCCACTGTCAATTTTAAGTTTTATTGCATTGTGATCAGACAGGATGGATACAAAGCATGAGTTCAATCTTTTTTAATTTGTAAGGATATGTTTTGTACCCCAGGATGTGGTCTATTTTAGGAAACCTTCCATGTGTTGCTGAGTAGAATGTGTGGTGCTGGGTAGAACATTCTGTAGACATCTGTTAAGTTCATTTGATGTATGGTGTCAATTAAGTCTGATGTTTCTCTTTATTTATTTATTTATTTTTGTCCAGATGACCTGTCTATTGGAGAAGGTGGGGTATTGAAATCAGCTACTGTTAATGGATTGATGTTAATCTGTGATTTTTAAATCTGGTAGTTGATTTTTTTTATGAAATTGGAAACTCCTGAATTTGGTTCATATAAATTTAGGAGAGTAATGTGTAGTAATGTTTTCTTGGTTAACTGTTTCCTTGATTAGAATAAAGTGCCCTTATTTATCTCTTTTGAGTAGTTTTGGCTTGAAGCCTATTTCGTCAGGTATTAGAATACCGATGCCTGATTTTTTTCCTGGTCCCATTTGATTGGAGTGCTTTTGTCCAACCTTTTCCTCTAAGTGGTGTCTATCTTTAAAAATAAGATACTTTTCTTGGAGACAACAGATAAATGGATTTTGTTTCTTGATCCATTCAGTCAACTGGTGTCTTTTAACTGGGGAATTGATGCCAATGATATTTAAAGATATTATTGAAATGTTTGCATTAATTGTCCTTATGTCATTGAGTCTGGGTATTGTTGTTTATGTTCCCAGTGGTATTTTGTGTTTTGATAACTATGTCTTCATATTTCTTTCCAGAGTCTCTCTGCTATGCTTATTCCTCTTTTCAACCTGAAATAATGCTTCTTGTATTTCAGTTTGGTTGTTGGGTATAATTTTTTAGGCCATATACAATGTGCAAAGTTTTGTGGTGGAATATTAATTTAAGATATGTTACATTTGTTTATGCCGTGGAACATTTGTTTTAATGATGCAAAAATGTGTTGCATTCTTTCGTGTTACATTTGTTTAACCCTGTGAAGCTGTGTTACTGTGCCTGTCTAAAATACCTGATGGTCTAATAATATAGTCCTGGCCAAAGCTTAGAGCTTCTTCTCAGTGCAGGTAGGGGAGGCCAGATTAGACTAGTTCACTGGTTGTGGGACTGATGGGTTTCAGGAGAAAGCATGGATGGGGGTGTCAGGGAGACTCACTGGGTTAGACCCTGGAAGAGGACCTGGGAAGTCTGAGTATTGAGTAGGGTGGTTGGAGGCAGCTCAACAGGGACCTGTGGGTTGTTGCCTGTAGGGTGGGTTCTGTTGGAAGCCTAGAGATCAGCCACAGTGCAGGTGGATGTGAGAAGTCATAGTCTTTTAGTATGTCAGACATGGGACGTTGGTGTCATTCAGTCCCAGAATTCTGGGTACCTGTGAGGCTACTAAAGTGGCTTTTTGATAAAGAAGTTGCTGGGAGTTGAAATGAGAGCCTCATTCACACTAAGCATGTGCTCTCTCACTGAGCTACACCTACAGCCCCTTGGTTTTCTTTAACTTTGTACCGTTAAACAATGGGTCATTTTCATAACCAAGCCGCTAGACCAATAACACAGTTAAAACAACTGGGGTCAAAAAGATGGAGTTATCTTCCACATAGAGTAGCAAATATTTGGGTGGGTAATAACCAGAGTAAATAGCTGCTATTGAGCAGTGTAGCCTCATAGGGCCTGATAGCTCAGAAGTCAAATTGATAGCCCTGGTTGTGTGAATTCCATGGGATTTAGAGAAGGTTCTGTGATGCTGTGATTTAAAGTAGAAACACCGAGTTAAGACCATCAGTCAAGGCTGCTGGGAGTTGTCTGGAGGCCAGTGGTGCAGGGCTGAACGTCCTCAGGCAGAGCGGTCATGTTGCACAAACAGATTTACTATTCAGATAAACACCACGGCGAGGAGGTTGAGTACTGGCATGCCATGTTGTCCAAGGACATACAGGCAAGCTGGTCCCTAGAACCCGTTTGATGTCTGAATCTGAATGGAGAAATCTTGGCGTTCAGCAGAGTCAGGCGTGGGTCCCTTGAATGATCCATGAACCAGAACCTCACATCTTACTGTTCCTGTGGCCACTACCCAAGAAGCCAAAGAAATGAAGCTGGAGAACCACAGCTCAGCTTCAAGTTTTACACAGTTGTCCTTACTTCCTACCACCTTTCTGATCGTGTGCTCATATTGCCTTCTTATTTCTCATTTTGGTATTTAAAGGGTATTTGTTCGATAACACTGTGTGAATGTGCTGGTACCTGCTTTGCTTCTTGAGTTGAGCCCGCAATGCCACAGCCCTGTCAGATGAGTGTGACCTCAAGGCCCTACTGTGCTCTGTATCCAGAAGGTCATATCTGCCACCACTTGGAAGCATGTGAAAATCAGAACATGGCTGTTACAGGGATGGTGTAAATTTGATGTTGTGGTTTTTACCATTGGGTGTTGTGTTTATGGTGATGTATGGATTTATGTTTCAATGTATTTCAAACTTTCCATTGTATTTGACAAGTCTCTTTCATTGTGCAAACATTAATTAAAGGAAGTTTTTATAATAATAATAGTTTAAAAATCAGTTAAAAGGTCAGCCAGTCTCATAAGCATAGTGTAATCAAAATGCCTTTGGGGCACAGAATACTTGGACATCAGTATAGTAGGCTTTTATTTTCTATCTTTGGGGGAGGGGAATATGACTTCTGACATAATGCAAAGCTGAGGCTTATCCCTCACACATGGCGGTGTTGAATTAGGGATTTCTGCCCATCTGATATGGTTCCGATGGCTACGGTGCTTCTTATAGGAGGTTAGAGAATGTGTTACTCATGCTTCATATTACTATGACTAAGTACCAAAGCTCCAAAGTACAAAAATAAAAGTAAGGAAGGAAGGGTTTGCTTGCAGTCATGGTTTAAAACCATACAGTTCATCATGACAGGAAGACACTGTGGCAGGGGTATGAAGCAGTTGGCCGTAAGCCTATAGTCAAGCATGGAGAAATGGATGCTATGTTCCACTTGATCTCTCTCTTTTCAGTCAGTCTTCAACTTGAGCCCAATGGGAAGGACCTTCATCCTCAGTTAAACCTTTCTGGAAACACTCTCACAGACACACCATGAGATGTGTCTCCTAGCTGATTCTAAACCCTATTGACATCAAGCTGAACAGACAGCTAGGATGAACTGTGAGAAGGGGCCTGCACATGAGAGCCACTGTGTCTAGCCCATCATTAGAATCAGGGGTGAATAGAGCAAGTGTGCAGGGTTGGCAAGGCTGGACAAACAGCAGTGTTGGGGCCTCTGCCTTGGAGCATGAAGCTCTAGGACACAGCTCTACCCCTTGGAAAGATTAAGGTCAGCAGGACATGTGCCTGGTGGAATGGAGTAGAAGCAAGAAGGAAAATAAGAGGAGATGCAGGGTGAGTTAGGTCTAGGAATCTAATCGTGACTGGCTCTGAGGCCACAGAGAAGGCTGGGCATAGGGAGCGAAGGTGTACAGACTGAAAGGACTTTAACAGGGCTGGGTGTGGACCCTGAGCTGAGCGTTCAAACAGCAAATTGGTTCCAGGGTCTGGGCAAGGCTGAGCTGAGAGTGGAAACTAAATCGCTCCGGTCACAAGATTCAAGGAGCATCAGGGAAACACACCAGGTCGAGCTTTGACAATGATTTTCTCCTGATATCCTGTTTCCCCATTTGAGACAAATGTCTTGCAAGTCCCCCTACTGGCCAGGGTTCGTAGTCACTTATTTAAAATACATACAAGAGGTTAATTTCCGTGCAATGAAATGAACTCGCTGCGATAGGGTAGGGGAACTTGAGTTCTAGTTCAGTATTTTGCTAAGGATCAATTGAGTGTTTTTGTATAATGTATTCAAACCTTTCAGAGCATCTTTCATTATTTTTATCTACCATGCATACAGATAGTTTGTCCAAGCTGTATGGCCACCTTTCCACCTTTGCAGGGTGAGCACAACAGCACAGCTGGAAAGGACTTGGCTGAGATTTCTGGAGCCCAGTGGTCTCTAGAAGGTCCAGAGAGTGGGAGCAACTTTCCCTAAGTGTAGGCCACGATGGAGAGAAGACAAAATGCCAATTTAGAGCAGCGCAGCTTTGTGTCATCGCTGTTGGATGGCAATTCTCAGCAATGTTGGTGAAAACAGTCTCCAAAAATATTTCATCAGTTAAACTCTAAGCTATTGTTACAGTTGGGAGTTTTTTGTTGATTTTTGTTGTCGGTGGTGGTGGTGGTGGTGGTGGTGGTGGTGGTGGTGGTGGGTGTGTAGAAACCAGAGTTCAATAGTGTGTTTCTTTCCCTATTACCTTCCTCCTTAATTTTTAAGACAGTCCCTCACAGAACCTCCGTTTAACCTAGTGGCTAGACAGGATGGCCAGTGAGCTCCAGGAATCCACCTGTCTCCGTGCCCCTCCTCATCCCCTTTCTCATCCTCATCCCCTTTCTCAACTTCAGCACTGGGATTACACACCAGCCTTTACGTGGTTTCTAGGGATTGAACTCAAGTCCTCATGGTTCCCTTGCAGGCATTCTACCAACTGAAGCATCTTCCCAGTCAGTCCCACAATTGAGTTTCAATAACTTACACATACAGCTTTAAGCTGGCTTATGTTTCATGTGCCTTTTTTTCAAGACAGGGTTACATGTAGCCCAAGTTGACCTTGAATTCACTGTATAGTTGAAGAGAACTTTGAATTTCTGATTCTCCTGCCTCTACATTCTGAGTGTGTAGTAGAATATTATTTTAAGGTGTGTTACTTTTGTTTATGTTGCATTTGTTTAACTCTGTGAAGCTGTGTTAATGTGCCTGTCTAAAACACCTGATGGTCTAATAAAGAACTGGCCAATAGCAAGGCAGGAGAGGATAGGTGGGGCTGGCAGACAGAGAGGATATATAGAAGGAGAAAACTGGGAGGAGGGATCTAAGATCTAGGAGCCAGAGAAGGAGGACTCTGGGGGCCAGCCACCAAGCTACACAGCAAGCCACGGAATAAAAGACAAAGAAAGGTATGAAATAGAAAAGAAAAAGCCCAGAGGCAAAAGATAGATGGGTTAATTTAAAGTTAAGAAAAACTGGCTAGAAACTAAGCCAAGCTAAGCCCGGGCATTCATATTTAAGTATAAGCCTCTGTATGTGATTTATTTGGGAGCTGGGTGGCGGGCCCCCCAAAAAAGAGTAAAAAGCAAACAACAACATGAATGTTCAGGATGAAGACATGTACCATAATGCCCTGCCTTACGCAGTGCTAGGGACTGAACCATGGCTCTGTTGCATACTAGACAAACACTGTGCCAACTGTGCTATGTCCCTAGCCCTATAAACGTTCTCTTCTACATCCCCATCAAATGCAGACCCCACCCTCCATTTCTATTTTGAAAGATACTTTAAATCATCTGAGTGCATTTCTAATGCCATTCATGTCCCTTGTCCTTAGAGATTGATTACATATCCTTGCATTTAAAGAGTCATCTGGGACTGAGCACCAGGCAAAGTGATGGCTAAGACCTAAAACAGATTCTGAATGTCTTCAGTGCAGGCCTTCTAGGTGACCCCATTGTGAGATGGGTTATGAACAAAAGAAAAATGTTCTGATTTTTATAAGGGCAAACTTTAGTTTATATTTTGCTGATTTTGAATAATACCTTTGAAACTGGAATATATTTCTTTTAAATTATTGTCTTAAAACTAAAGAATGGATGAAGAACAAATGATTGCTTTATGGCTTATGATTACAGATGAAAAGGATTTGGGCACAAAGCAAGGGTAAGCATGGAAGTCATCTGCTGTGGGTTTCTCACGCTCTGGGAATGCCATTCACTGCCTCCCTCTCACGCCTTTGCAGTTGCTGGTCAACACCCTCCTAAGAACAAGCGTGCAAAGGAACAAGGAGAAAACAGAATCAAACCTACCAACAAAAAGGCCAAACCCAAGATTCCAAAAGTAAAGGACAGGGACTCAGCTGACTCCACACCGAAGAGCCAGTCCATCATGATGCAAGCGATGGACAACGGTCGCTTCCAGAAGCCTGCTGCTACGATGAGTCTGATGGCCGGGCAAACGGTAGAGCTCCGATGTAAAGGAAGCAAAGTGGAGTGGAGTTACCCCGCCTACCTGGACACCTTCAAGGACTCCCGTCTCAGGTGAGCGCCATTGGCTGCTGGCTTCCTTTTCACTGAAATGGTCCAAGAGTTTGATTTTCCTTCTATCATTTGATGCCGTATTACCTCTGACATACACTACCACACTCCACATGACTGTAAAATAGAATGTCTTCAGTGTTGTCACCCTTCTAGGTGACCACCACTGTGAGATGGAGTATGAACCATAGAATAATATTCTGGTTTAATTTTATTTTTTAAAGGAAATACATTTTTCCCTTTTATTGAAAATGGATTCTTTTCTCACATATTATGACCAGATTACGGTTTCCCCTCCCTCTACTCCTCCTAGCTCCTCCCCACCTCCCCTCCCATCTGAATCCTCTCTCTTTCTGTCTCTCATTTAAAAATAAGCTTCTAAACGGTAATAATAAAATATAGCAAAATAAAATATAGTAAGATGAAGCCAACTGTCACATCAGAGTTGGACAAGACCAATCAACAGAAGGACAAGAGCCCAAGAGAAGGCATAAGAATCAGGCTCACTTAGAACTCAGGAGTCCTATAAAAACACTAAACTGGATGTCAATGTTAATATTCTGACTTGCCCCTTGAAATCCTGCCCCTTGGGGCCACCCTGCTTCCTGACGTAAAGGAAAAACACCTCCCCTTCCTCTCTCTCTTCCCCTCTCTCTCTCCACTCCCGAAGTGTGCATCCCTTGAACCGCCCCCTCTCCCTCTCTCTTTCTCTCTCTCCTCTCAGTGCATGCTTTCCTTTCTCTCAGTGCATGCTGATTCAGTTTCTGTGAGTTCGTATGAGCTTTGCTCTTGTTGATTTAGAAGGACTTGTTCCCCTGGTGTCCTCCATCCCCTATGGTTTTTATAGTCCTTCCATCTTCTCTTCCTTGGGGTTCCCTGAGCTTTGAGGGGAGGAATTTGATGGAGACATGCTATTTAGGGCTGAGTGTTCCAAAGTCTCTATGTTCTGGTTTTTATAAGGACAAATTTTAGTTCATATTTTGCTGATTTTGAATAAGATCTTTGAAGCTGAAATACATTCCTTTTAAACCATCATCTTAAAACTAAAGAATGAAGGAAGAAAAGATTGCTTTATGATTATGGCAGAAATTAGGGAAATTCTTCCCACAGCTAAAAATATTGTCACTCATCCCACAACTTTATAGGAAACCATAGGACAAAAATAAATAGGAAACTGAACTTTTGTAGGAAAACGTACTGCACAGAAATGAATATTTAATAGTTCATTTAGTGAAAAAATAATGTATCAGTGTTTTATATTTTTTTAAACAATCATAAGGAAAACCAAAATGACCTAATGGGTTCCTATGAGCAAACTGCCTAGCGATCAGTTTTAGTGACTTTGAAACCTTTCGTTTGTCTGTGATTAGTTTTTGTGAATATGTGATTGGTACAAAGACCAAAGATTTGTTATGTGTGAGTGACTATCTTCTGTGGGCGGGGCTTCTTCAGGAGTGGTGGCTAAGATGATAGAAGGCTAAAAGCTGGTGCTCAGTGGCAGAGATCTTACCTAGTGTGTGCAAGGTTTTGGGTCCAAAAAACACAGAGAGAGTGTGGGGGGGAGGGAGGGAGGGAGGGAGGAAGAGAGGAAGAGAGGAAGAGGAAGGAGGAAGAGGATGAGGAGGAGAGAAAACAAGACAGGAGAGTCTACTTCAGATGGCACTGAGAAGGGCCCTGAGTACCAGCTATAGTGTGCTGGAATGTTCAGGGTTAAAACTCTGTGTATCTTGGAGAAAGTCACCTAAATAATTTGGGTCTTGGTTTCCTTGGGCACAGACTGTGAAAGGAGTAGGATGTCATGATTATAATAGTCTGTGTGATGGCTATTTTTGGTTGTCAACTTGACTACATCTGGAATTAACTAAAACTTAAGTGGCCGGGTATGCCTGTGAGGGATTTTTCCCGTAGATTTATTCTCTAAGTTCTGTTCCTTTAGAGAATGCTGACTAATACAGATTTTGCCACCAGAAGTGGTTCTAGAGCAACTGAAGTATAAAGATAAATTTTCTTAGGTATCTGGACTAGGCTTTCCAATTTCAACACCTAGTTATTGACATCTCTTTAATTACTGAAATCTCCCCTAGAAACTCAGAGTACTGAAAGTCCATGGTGTGAAATATAGACACATTAAGGATGTATACAAACTCAGGGAGACAAATCTATTTGATTATATTGACTCGCTGATTGTGAGAGGCAACAGATTTCATGATTCTGTATCTATAACTTTTGACAAGTGTGGGAAAACAAGGAAAATGATGGCTCTGGTTGGCTGCTCCTAGAACTCATGAACAAAGTGACAAAGGGAAAGAATGAGCTCCATGATAAAATTAACCAACTTCTAGCATCTCAGAGTATGGTGAAGGACAACAGTGAGTGCAGTGAGAAAACTGACCATTTCCAGATGCGTATAAACAGTCTAAAGTTTCAAAGTGAGCCCTGGAAGAGAATCTTCTCTCCAGAGACCACAGAGCTCAAAGAAAATCAAACCAAAGCCTATAAGGTTGGCTGAATTATAGCAAAAATTCAAATTCCAGCCATAAAGGGTGTCAGCAATTAAAGTAAGGGCATTAATTGTTAGAGAATGAGATCTTGTAACTTGGGATGGAGATGAGTGGGAGGACCGTATTGAGGCTGAGAATTTTGAACCCTCAGGTTCTCAAGTGTAGTGTTTCTCATCTGAAAAAGCAGTCTCTGCACCCTCAGTAGAAGATGTACTCACACCTCCATCCTCTGAAATACTGCTGTGCTGGTTCATTTTCCATCAACTTGACACAAGCTAATGTCATCTATGAGGAAGGAATCTCAATTAAGAAAATGCCTCCATAAGATCAGGCTGTAGGCAAGCCTGTAGGATATATTTGTAATTGTTCATTGATAGAGGAAGGCCCAGACCATTGTGGATGATTCCACCCCTGGGCTGGCGGTTCTGGGTTCTTTAAGAAATCAGGCTGAGCAAGCAAGAAAGCAGGAGCAAATCAATAAGCAGCACCCCTCCATGGCCTTTGCATCAGCTCCTGCCTCCAGGTTCCTGCCCTGTGTGGGTTCCTGCCCTCATTAATCTGGGTGATGAACTATTATAAGGAACTGTGAGTGAAATAAACCCATTCCTCCCCTAGTTGCTTTTGGTCATGGTATTTAATTATAGCAATAATAACCCTAATTAAGACAATTGTCTTTTCCTCTTTTAACTGTGGAAATCAATCCTTATCAGCAGTGACCCTCTCTGAAGGAGATGCCAGGCAAGACAATACTTAGGTCCCTCAGGGCCCACCAACGGTTGCCTCTAGACCTATAGCCAGGCTTAAGGCTAAGCACGATCCTAGGAGGGAAGTAGAGAGTATAGTCCATGAAGTGTGCTACCCTACTAAACAGCTTAATGAGTTTGCTAATTCATTCAAGCAGAAGTCTGGGAAATATGCGTGGGAATGGATTTTAAGGGTGTGGGATAATGGTGGAAGGAACATCCAACTGGATCAGGCTGAGTTTATTGATACAGGCTTACTAAGTGGAGATTCTAGGTTTAATGTGGACACTTACACATATATTTTTAAAAACATCAAAAGTCTGAATGGTTGGCTGAAGCGTTTATCAAGAGACGGCTGACTGAACAGGAGTTGGAGATGCCTGATATCTCTTGGCTTGGTGTTGATGAAGGGATTGTAGGGCTTAGGGAAATTGCAATGCTGGAGTGGGTATCCTGTGTAAAGCCTAATCCACCACAATTTGAAGGCCCATAAGACATGCCCTTCACTAATCCTATAAGATGCAAATTGCTGAGAAGGGGCACCAGCACATTTGAAGAGTGTGTGCACCTCTTCCCTTGTGCCAGACCGAGGGCTGGAGATGCTGCTGCTCAGTTGGATAAATTAAATGCAACAGGCTCAACTGGAGCTCAGAGCAGCATTGAGCCAGGTGGCAACACTGAGTATCCAAGGCAATGTGACTGTTGTTATCTTAGTGGGCAGCATAGGCAAAGCCATATCGATAATGGCCTGACCATAACAGTCAGCACGGGCAAAGTAAATTTTATGACGGCATGACCTTTGGTACTGGCTAATCAATCATGGTGTTTCCAGGTATGGACTAGATAAGAAGCCTACTGCATTTCTGTTTGATCTTTTTAAGTGAGAAAATTCTCAAACGAAGGAAGGCTACATTGGATTGTGGTGAAAAGGAATCTTAGCCCATGAACCAAATTCCAACTTGAGCAAGTTTGCAGACCCAGAACCCCTCAGATGAATTTTCCCTTGAGGAAGGACCTTGATAAAACACCTAAGAGTTTTACTGTTAGCCTTTCTCCAGTCTTTCCCCAGAAGGACCTACAGCCTTTGACAAGAGTAACTGTAAACTGGTGGAAAGGAAACAATCAGACTTCCCTGGGTCTATTGGATATTGTTCTGTATTGATGCTGTTTCTAGGAAAACCCAAGAAACATTGCAGCTCTCCTGTTAAAGTAGGGGTGAATTGAGGTCAAGTGATAAATTGAGTTTTGGCTGAAGTCTGACTCATAGTAGGTCCCCAAACTCATCCTGTGGTTATTTCCATAGTCCCAGAATGTGTATTTGGGATAAATATATTTAGACATTAGAAGAATCCTCACATTGATTTCCCAACCTGTGGAGTAAGAACTATTATGGTTAGAAAGGCTAAATGGAACCCTTTAGAGTTGTCTCTGCCAAAGAAAATAGTGAATCAGAAACAATATTTCAACCCTAGAGGAAAATGCAGAAATTAGTACCACCCATCAAGGATTTGAAAGATGCAGGAGTGTGGTTCCCACCACATCTCCCTCTAACTCTCCTATCTGGCCAGTTCAAAAGACAGATGGGCCATGAAGAATGACAGTTGACTATTAAGAACTCAACCAAGTAGTGACTCAATTGCCGCTGCTGTGCCAGATGTGGTATCCTTACATGAGCCGATTAATTTGTCTCCTGGTACTTTGTATGTAGCTATTGATCTAGCCTTTTTCTTGGTACCTGCCTTATAAGAACCATAAGAAGCAATTTGTTTTCAGTTGGCAAGGCCAGCAGTATACCTTTACAGTTTTACCTGAAGGATATGTTAACTCTCCAGATATGTATCATAATTTCATTTGAAGGGATCTTGATCATTGGTCTCTTCCACAAAATGTCACATTGGTCCCCTATATTGACAACATTATGCTGATTGAACCCAGGGAGCAGGAGATAGCAACCACTTTGAACTTGTTGATAACATATACACACATCAGAGGATGAGAAATCCAACCAAAATCCAAGGCTTCCTACCTTAGTGAATTTCTTATGAGTCCAGAGGGGTAGACCATACAGTGATATCCCTTCTTAGGTAAAGGATAAGTTATTGCACTTGGCCTCTCCCACAACCAAGAAAGAAGCACATTTAGTAGAGTTATTTGGATTCTGGAGACAGCGCATTCCTCACTTGGGTGTGTTACTCCAGCCCATATACCAAGTGACTTAGAAAGATGCTTTGTGTGGGACCTAGAACAGGAGAAGGCTCTTCAAAGTCCCAGCTGTTGTTCAGGTTGCTCTACCACTTGGACCATATGATCCAGCAGACCTGGTGGTACTTGAGATGTCAAAGGCAGATGGGTTCCACTACGTGGACTTCCACTCACCAAGGCTGACCTGGCTATGGTTGCTGCAGAGGGCCAGATCTGCCAGTAGCAGAGACCAACATTGAGCAGCCCCAGATATGACATTATGCCCTGGAGTGACCAGCCAGTGACCTGGTGACAGGTTGACTACATTGGACCACTTCCTCCATGAAAAGAACAGCAACACTTCATCCTTACTGAAGTAGATACTTATCCTGGTAATAGATTTACTTTTCCTGCATGTAATGCTTCTGCTAAAACTATCATCTGTGGATGTACAGAATACCTTATTCACCTCGAATGGTATTCTATACAGTATTGCTTCTAACCAAGGAACTCACTTCACAGCCAGAGAAGTGTGGCGGTGGACCCACGATCATGGAGTTATAAATATCAGCTAAGGCCACATGACCAGCTGCAGAAATGATGTTTAAATGGACATGAATGTTTCTATCATATTTTGTTAAGAATGTGTTTGTAAAGATATTTGTGCAAAGAAAGGTCTTACTGTATTCCCCACCAACCTGAAGCAGCTGGCCAAGCTGGAACAGCCTTTTGAAGATACAGTTACGGTGCCAATTAGGTGGCATCAGCCTGGAGGGCTGGGAAATGTGGTATATGCTTTGAATCAGCATCCAATATATAGTACAATTTCTCCCATAGCCAGGATCCATGAGTCCAGGAATCAAGGGTAGAAAAAGAACAGTTCTACTCACCATCAACCCTAATGACCTCTTAGGAAATTTTTTGCTTCCTGTTTCCATAACCCTAAATTCTGCTGTCCCGGAAATTTTGTTTCCAGAGGAGAGAGTGCTCCTGCCAGGAGCCACAACAAACATTCTATTGAACTGGAAGTTCCGACTTCCCCCCTTGCCACTTTGGGCTTCTGATGCCTATAAACCAACAGACTAAGAAAGGCATAACAGTGTTAGGAGTGGTGATTAATACAGATTACCAAGGGGAAATTGGATTGCTTCTCCACAATGGAAGTAAGAAAGATTATTATGTCTGGAGTGTAGTAGACCCTTTAGGGAGTCTCTTGGGAAACCACAACAACCTAATCCAGGCAGGATGACAAAGGACACAGACCCTTCAGGAATGAAGGCCTGGGCCACTTCTCCAGAAGAGCACAAACCTGCTGAAGTTCTTGCTGAAGGTAGGAGATACAGAGTGGGTAGTAGAGGAAGGTAGTTATAAATCCCAGCCAAGACCACGTGACCAGTTGCAGAAATGAGGATTATAATAGACTGAGTGTTTTGTCATATTTTGTTAAAAATGCATTTGTGCAAATATTTGTTTTTCTTTCCTCTGTTTCTTTATCATGTAATATAACATCAATTAAGAAAATACCAGTGATTATCACATTTAAGTTTGAGATACTAAAAGAACGTCCCTTAAGGGACACTGAACACCCATTCTAAAATGTATAATGTGTTTGCAGTTGAATGAGGGATGGTTGTATTGTGTTAGGTGTAATTATGACCTGATTAAAGAGATAATGGGTTTGCATTGTACATGGGCTAATTATAGCATGTCAGGTATAATTATGTCCTGGTTATTGTTTCATTTGGAAATTAAGTGTGACATAAGGCGATATGATTGTGTGTCAAGTTGACAAGGGGTGATGGCTATTCTTAGTTGTCATCTACATCTGGAATTAACTAAAACCCAAGAAGCTGGCAACATCTGTGAGAGGTTTTTTTCTTAATTAAATCATTTGAAGTGGGGAGACACACTTTTAATCTGGACCTCTGTGGTGGGAAGATCCGCCTTTAATCTGGACCACAGCTTCTGCTGGCAACTTGTATGTCTTAGTTAGGGTTTCTATTGCTGCGATGAAGCCCCATAACCAAAGCACAAGTTGGGGAGGAAAAGGTTTATTGGGCTTACACTTCAGCATCGCTGTTCATCACTGAAGGAAGTTGGGACAGGAACTCAAAACAGGGCAGTATCCTCAAAGAGGAACTGATGCGGAGGCCATCAAGGGGGAGCTTCTTACTGACTTGTTTACTCTGGCTTGCTCAGCCCACCTTCTTATAGAACCCAGCACCAGCAGCCCAGGGATAGCACCACCCACCATGGCCTGGGCCCTCCCCTATTGATCACTAAATGAGAAAATGTCTTACAGCTGGTTCTCATCAAGGCAGTTCCTCAACTGAGGCTCCTTCCTAACCCATGTCAAGTTGACACACAAGACCAGCCAGTACAGTATATAAGGACATGGAAGAAGGAAGCTTGCTCTCTTTGCCTGCTTGCTCTGGCTCTCTCTGGCAAGTCCATTCCTTTACTGGCATTAGAGCCTACTTCTTTGGGATTCCGGTATAGACTGAAGACCAGCAAGATATCCAGCCTTCTGACTGAAAAACTATTGGATTCTTGGACCTTCTGTTGGTAGACAGCCATTGTTGAATTAGCTAGACCACAGTCTATAAAGCCACTTTAATAAATACCATATATATGAATACATATATATGTGTATGTACATACATATATACGCATATGTATTTCTGTATATATATATATAAAATATATATTTATGTTCACTCTGTAAGTTCTGTTCCACTAGAGAACCTTGAGTAATACAATCTGTCAGACCTTATTTTCTATGATTTTCAGTGGGGAAGTATAGGCTGCTACCTTTTGGAGATGACGGGAAAGTGAGGAGGAATGTGGGAGAATGTGCATGTCATTTTTCCATATAAACTCTACCTTTTCAGAAATTTTACCTTTGCAAGGTCCCCACCAGCCTCTCAGTTCCTCACACAAAATTGGGCAGCAACTTCAACTTCTTCCTCTCTCTGTCTGCACCCCCAAATTAATCACCAGTTAAGTCAGCTTTCTTTTTTCCTTTATTTAAAAAAATGTTTTTTCAGTTTACATACCAACCCCAGTCCCCCTCCCTCCCCTTCTTCCACCCTCCCCTACTTTCCCCCATCCCACCCCCATCCACTCTTTAGAGGGGGTAAGGCCTCCCTTAGGGAGTCAACAAAGTCTTATACACCAACTTGATACAGAGCCTAGCCCCTCCCCACTGCATCAAGGCTGAACAAGGTATCCCACCACAAGGAATGGGCTCCAAAAAGCCAGTTCATGCACCTGGGATAAGTCCTGGTCCCACTGCCGAGGGTCCTATAAACAGATCATGCTACACAACTATCACCCACATTCAGAGGGCCTAGTTCGGTCCCATGCAGGTTCCCCAGCTGTCAGTCCAGAGTCCATGAGCTCCCACTAGCTCTGGTCAACTGTCTCTGTGGTTTTCACCATCATGACCTTGACCCACCCCCCACCCTGCCTTGCTCATATGATCCCTCCTCCCTCTCTTCAACTCATCTCCAGGAGCTTGGCTGTGAATCTCTGCATCTGCATCCATCGGTTACTAGATGTAGGTTCTATGATGACAATTAGGGTAGTCACTAATCTGAGTACAGGAGAAGGCCAGTTTAGGTACCCTCTCCACTGTTGCTAGCTTTCTTAAAAGTTACAGCTTGCAACAGCCAGACTCTGCTCCAGTCTCCTTGCTTGACATACAGAAGATTTCCACTGTAGACAGAAGTTAGCATTCTCCCAGCATGGGTGAGCCCCACTTTGGTCTGTACCATCTCTGCTGAGGCCTCTGATGCTTGCAGTAGCATCTCTGTTCTCACAGGCTGAGATTCTAAGAGATGCACCCAGAAGAAGCACCAGCCTCCGGGGGTTTAGAACTTGCTGCCTCCATTGCCTGGCCCCTGTATACTCATTCACTTAAGTCTGGTTAGGCATTTTCTCTGGGAAAACCATGGCAGACTTTGCTGGGAGTGCATTCCTGTGGTTTCTCCTGCTTCCTCTCTGCATGTTGGTACATGTTTGCTTTTCTTTGAAGTCTGCTCTTTTCATTGAGACTTGGCTGAATGCTTGGCATCTACCGTTATCTACTTAGTGATGCTCTGTATTCCAGTACACCTGCCCTTCTGTCCTGTATACACACAGCTTAGAAGAGCAATGATTTAAAATGCATGGGGAAGGAAGAGTTAACTAGTTGCCTGTCTTTTAACCTAATGTATTAAGGAAGACCTCCCGGATATTTTTTTCTGACTGTATCCTTTGGTATCTCAAATATGATGATATGAAGTTCTTCTCAAGGTTAAGTAGGATTGGAGAGGAATGGGAGGGTGGGAGAATAGTCCATTTCCCCATTTCCTCTCTAGGGGTGTGTGTGTGTGTGTGTGTGTGTGTGTGTGTGTGTGTGTATGTGTGTGTGTGTGTGTGTGTACGTGCATGTGTGCTCTGTGCTGGAGAGATGGCCTCAAGGCAAGTGTGAGGATCTGAATTTAGATTCCCTGAAACCTATGTAAAGCCCAGTGTGGTAGTATTTGTTGTAATCATGGTGCTTCTATGGTGAAACAAGAGAATCCCTAGAAGCTCGTGGACCAGACAGCTGCCGTATGCAGCAGTGAACAGCAAGAGACCTTGTCTCATATAAGCTGGAAATCAAGGACCAGCACACAAGGCTGACCCCTGACCTCTACACGTGCACATGGCCAACTCACATATGAGCACACATATAAACACATGCATACCATACATCCACACAATATTTACTTTCAAATCTAGGAAGGCTTAATACTATACATATATTTATAAATGTGTATCTTGATCTGTGTTAAAAAGAAACAGGAATTTACTCTCTTAGAGAGTTAGTTGATGGTGACTGAACCAGGGCCTCACACATGTGCGGCAAGTGTTCTATCAGAGAGCTAGACCTCCATTCCCCACTTAACATTTTTTTTAAATTGCAGTTATCATTTAATTACAACATTTCTCCCTCCCCTTTCCTCCCTCCAAACACCCTCCCACAGGCTCCTTCCCACTCTCCTCCAAATTCATAGCCTCTTTTTTCACTAATTGCTAAGTATGTATGTATGTATGTATGTTTTCCTAAATATAGCCTTCCACTTAACGATTTTTAAGCTTCTATTACAGAACAGGATTGCTGACTGTAGGTGCTTGTCCCACAGATCTCTAGAACTTTTTTATCCTTATAACTGAAGCTCTCTGACCACTAAACAACTCTGTTTCTCTTCCCTCCCTCCCCAGGACCTGCCAATCAACGCACTCCACTGTTTCTAGAAGTTGACTGCACTAACTTACTGTTTATAACTGACTTATTTCACTTCGCATAGTTAACTGAAAATTTAGCCTTGATGTGAAATCTCTCAATTTCTTTTTTCTTTTTTTTCTTTTTTCTTTTTTTTTTTTTTTAGGTTTATTTATTACATATACCGTGTTTTGCCTGCATGTATCCCTGTGGGCCAGATAAGGGGCACCAGATCTCATTACAGATGGTTGTGAGCCACCATGTGGTTGCTGGGAATTGAACTCAGGACCTCTGGAAGAGCAGCCAGTGCTTTTAACCCCTGAGCCATCTCTCCAGCCCCCAATTTCTTTTTTAAACTTAAATTATATTCCTTTATATGTACCTGCCACACTTAAAAGAAACTCATTTATTGATCAATAGATATTTAAGTTATTTTCACATAAGTAATAGTGCAATAAACATGAGTGTTCACGTGTATTTTTATGATCCTATTTCCAATTCTTATGACCATATACCCAGAAGTGGGATTTACCAAATACATTAAAAATTACTTACAAACAAGATTTACATAATTTTTAAAAGCCATAACTGAAATAGATTAAAAATTACTCTGAACATTTGGTCTTTTGCTTAAACAAATATCCTACGCCTAGAAGGTCTGTGTATGAAGATTTGGCATTTTGTAATAGTATTTTCCAAGCTGTGGCCAAGAGATATTTTGAAATACATTCAAAAACATTTTGAGGATTCAAACATAAGTGAACCTGAGAATGAATCAGAGGAACAGTCAGAACCAGGATGGGGCGGGGCTGACTTTTCACCATTAAATAGTACTTGTTTCATGAACATCTGGGACCTTATTTAAAAAAAAAATAAACAGATGTAGCCCCCAAGGGCCTATGAAACATGAAAAATGCAGAGACATCTAGTCAGAACTCTATCAAACAATCACAGAACACCGTGATTTACTTGACACTAGAGATCCAAGAAACAGACTCTTGACATCTGTCTAGAATGTGGCGCCTGTGGACAGTAGAACATTCAGCCTGTGGTCTCTTTCCTGTGGGGTGAGTTCTTGCCAGACTTCCACAGCTGTGGCGCTAGGCACCCCCCTAGGTACACTTCCAGTGAAGCCAGATAATTTTAACCAATGTCAGGATCTTCCTTGAACAAAGTTCAAGTGTTACCACTTTCATCCATGCTTAATCTTCATTTCTTTCCATTGAATAATAGTGGGCTGTTGCTCGTCACTAATTGAAAATGTGAGAAATTATGAGGAAGAAAGGAGTGTGACCTGCAGAGCCCCAGCTACGTGAAATAGACCCTAGTGGAAATGCTACACACGTCTTTCCCCACATGCTGGGAGTGTCAAAGTCACTTATTAAATATGAAGTGAGTTGACATATCTGGCTGTACTCAATTGAGACACACCATTTTTGACAAAGGAAAAAACGCAATACCAACAGGAAGAAAACTATCCACCCTGATATAATTTAGTCTTTCTTTAAGACTGAGGACTACAAACTCCATTGCTGCCCACTGGTTTTTCTAAAAGGTTTTCAAATTTCATGATTTCATTTTTCTTTACAGCTAAACAGTAAAAATTTCCATTTTGTCCATGTACCACATTTTCATTACCCATTCATCTATTGATGTGCAACTAGGTTGGTTCATTTTTTGCTGTAGTTAATTCCACAATGGCTGCGTTAATTTGCGCTCCCACCAACAGTGAATAAGAGGTCTTCTTTCCCCTCACCCTTGCCAACATTTGTTATATATATTTCTGGATGATACTCATTTTAACTGGGGTACAACAGTATCTCAGAGTAGTTTTAATTTGTATTTCCCTGATGGCTAGGGTTGTTGAACACTTTAAAAAAAATTAGTTGCTGGCCACTTACCTTTCTTGCTATGAAAACTGTTCATTGGCCTGTTTGTTGATGTATGTTCTTGGTGTTTATTTTTGAAATTCTTTTGTCTACTCTGGGAGATGTTTAGTAAATTGTCTATTTCCCAAGCACACAGATCTTTTGGGATAGTTAATTGTGATGAAGATTAACATGAGTAAGAGAACGTAGCAAAGCCAATCTGCTGATGTAGAAGATCCAAGGACATCTGCTCCTCTTTCTTGACAGTGTGTGCAAGCTCATTAAATTGATTAGTACTTCTGTAGTCTAATATTTGTAACTTTCTTCTCTCACAAAGACACCCCCCCCTTCATGGCAAATACCACAGCTGGTTGCTCATCAGATTCCCAACACCTAGATGGTTCCTACCTCATGCCAGAAATCAGGAAATATCTTTAGTGTCCTCATAGTCTCAGAAGACAGTTCACAGTGACACACCCCCTCACACAACATTGAAAGATACTTAGAGCCTTGTGCATACACGTATGTACTATGCATGCACTGTATGTATGCACTGCATGCATGTATGGCATGTGTGTACTGTATGTGTGCACTGTATGAGTGTATTGCATGTATGTACTGTATGTATGCACTGCATGCATGTATGGCGTATATGTACTGTATGTGTGCACTGTATGAGTGTATTGCATGTATGTACTGTATGCACTGCATGCATGTATGGCGTATATGTACTGTATGTGTGCACTGTATGAGTGTATTGCATGTATGCACTGTATGTATGCACTGCATGTGCACACTGTGTGTATGAACTGCATGTATATGATATATGATGTACCGTATGTAGCAAAAGGAAGGAGGGAAAGGCAGACAGCTCATCTCCATCCTACCTGGCCATGGTGAACACATGCCACTAGTGAAACATGTTTTCTCTCTTGTGTTTTTGTTTTGTTTGTAGGGGTTTGTTGTTGTTGTTGTTGTTCTTGATTACTATTTTCTTCCACTTTTTCTTAGACAGAATCTTGATAAGTAGCCCAGGTTGAACTTGAACTCATGGTTCTCTTACCTCAGCCTTCCCAGGGCTGAGATTATAGGCATGTGCCACCAAAACCCAACTTTTTCTGTCCTTAAACATCTAATCTCCATCTCTCTTTCAGCTAATGGGGTCATTACCTAATTCTTGGAGTAATTGGAGCCCTAGAGTTTCTTAACATCACCTTTCCCCTCTTCTTTTTTCCCTGCTCTTATGTTAGCAGAGGTTGGAATCACCTTGGTTGCTTGCCTTTTTCTTGTCCACATCCCATCAATGGCCTGGTCTCTTACCAGAGATAGAGGTCTCTTCCTTGGTGTTCCTCAGTGCCCCCTACAGTGTCTCCCTGTAGATGTAACCAACCGTCTTATAAATAAGAAACACAGAACCAATGCAAAGAAGAAAGCCAAGAGGTCAGAGCTAAGAGCTAAAACCTTACCCTTCCTCCTGCAGTGGTCCTACCTCTCCGAAGGAGCCGCTACTTCCTGTGTTAAAGTCTTTATATAGTCTCTGTTCTGCCTTCTCATTGGTTGTAAACCCAACCACAGGACTGCCTCATCACGGCCTGTTTGTATAGACCTCCAGGTGTTCTATGGTTGGTATTGAGATTAAAGGCATGTGTATCCAATGCTGGCTGTATCCCTGAACACACAGAGACTTACCTAGCTCTGTCTACCAAGTGCTGTGATCACAAGCGTATACCACCACTGCCCTGCTTTCCTATGGCTTGCTAATAGCTCTGACCCCCAGGCAACTTTATTTATTAACATACAATTAACATTTTGGTACAAAAGAAAAATATCACCATATTTCCCCCTTTCTATTTTAATAAAAAGAAAAAAGGAAAACACTTATAACTAACATAAGAAAAACTATATACAGAAGTACAATAACTATATACAATATATACAAGTAATAAATACCTAAACAATGTCTAGTCTATTTGTATTTAACAAATTCAGAGAAAATAATTCTATTATCTATCCTATTCTATCTAATTCACTTTCTATCCTAATTAATCTTCAACTATAACTAAATAATCTTCAACTCCTTCAGAGACCCAAGAAGGAAATAATATTAGCTAACAAAAATAAAAACAGGAAGTACATACAAGCAACTTCCAAAAAATTGTGAGTTGACAGAAACAGCCAGCCGCCTGGACAGTCACCTGAGGTTTATCCGCAGTGTTGGGGCATCATCTTCAGCCTATAGGCTTAG
>CABHPR010137721.1:0-20908 GCA_902168415.1 Peromyscus melanophrys
TTGTGACATGAACATTTGATGTTTGGTGTAATACAGACTAATAATTTTTTATATCTCAATTATACACAACATTCTATTTGCAATTTTCATTTACCTTACCAAAGATCTTCTTTCACGTGAATACCTATACATTCAGGGAAAGTGATATATTTCCTCTTAAGGATACATATTAGAGCAGTCTTATCAATTAGGTTTCTTCCCATTATTTAGCTATTATAAGTAATGATATGATTGATTTCTTGTGGGAATAAAAGTTGATCCATTCTTAATTATTGGTTGTAAAGTCGTAGGCTACAGGTTTTGTAGAGCTCCATATTTGCTAAGTGATTAGAGGCAACATAATCCAGAAAGCTCTTGCTAATTTATAATTAACTACAATCACCTTTGATTGACATAGTCTGCTATATTATCTTATCACACATTGTTTATCAGTTGCGATCTTTAGTTTAACAGGCAACATGATTCAATCTAGACTCACCTTACAAAAGAATCTCAATGAGAAATTGTCTATATCAGGTTGGCTTCTGGGCATATCTGTAGATGATTGTCTTGATTGCCTTGATCAATGTGGGAAAATACAGACTGAAAGTGGACTACACAGTTCCTGAGTTTAGGCCTTGGAATGTGTAAGAGTAGAGGAACCATGCTGAGCTCTACGTACATACACATTTATTCTCTCTGCTCTTGACTGCGATATGATGTGACTAGTTTCTTCAGGTTCCTGCCTTGATTTCCCTGCAAAGATGGACTATAACCTGGAATTGTAAGCAGAATATACCTTCACTCCCCAAAGTTATTATTTTCAGAATATTTTCCCACAGAAACATAAACAAAATTAAGACATGACCCTATTGATAACCTTTGTAATTTAGAGCTTACATACATTTTAGCAATATATTTGTATCTATTTATCCTGCATCATTTATGACCATAATACATGTTTTTCCTTGGAAATGTTTTTATCTGTATTGATGTGATATAGGTCTGGGTATTTTAGACACATGATAATTTATCAATATAATTGCCTCTTGTTTAATATGTTTTGTTTTAGTTAAAACAAATGACTGAAACTGTTATTTATATGTTCTTGTAATGTTAATGAACTATTTTTCTCATCATTCTCACTTGAAAATGATTGCTCATACAGGATGATTGACATAAACTTATTTAACTCAATACTATAGAATATATTTTTGCTAGTTAGACCTCTTTAAATGAAATACTAACTTTTCAGGAAGACAGTTTCCAATATCCATACTATCTCTATTATTATCATCATCATTTCAGTTACTTTGAAAGGTGGTGGTGCACGCCTTTAATCCCAGCATTTGGGAGGCAGAGGCAGGCAGATCTCTGTGAATTCGAGGTCAGCCTGGGCTACAGAGTGAGTTCCAGGACAGGCTCCAAAGCTACACAGAGAAACTCTATCTCAAAAAACAAAACAAACAAACAAACAAAGTGGGAGCATTGAACCCAGAGCCTTGATTATAGTAAGTAATCACTACCCCCACACATAATTATTCTCTATTGATTACACAAACTAGACAATGTGCCAAGAAATAGTAATATCAGAAATCTGTTTCTGTGGTTTTTTTGTTTGTATTTTTAGATTATGCTCTAAATTAATGTTTGAATCTGAACTGTCTACAATGGATAGACATTCAAGGATTTGTCACTGCCCTTTAGTGCTGTGGAATGGTCATGGAAACACCAGGAGGTAGTGTCTAGTGCTGGATTTGACCTTAAATGGGCTGTTGGGCCTTGCCCTTCCCTCTTCTTCACTGTCTACCTTCTATGAAGCGACCAAGTCTCCTTCACCATATAACTCCCACAGTAGTATAAATATCATCGCACACCCAACAAAACAGCCGGACATCCAAAGCTCTGAAACCATAAACAAAGTTGAATCTGATCTCTGTGTAAACTATTTATCACTGATGATCTGTTATAGAGATGGGAAACTACCAGAGCCACTAAATTTAAATGCTTAAAAATCTGTTCTTTAATACAAAAAATATAAATTATGAAACAAATTTTTAAAAAAAATACGTAGAAAAAATGTTTTAGAGTAAAGGCTTAAAGTATTCTTTTATAAATCCTTTATTCCCACTGTTCTTGAACAACTTTAGACCTTTCTTTCCCAGAGTTAATATTTAGTTGATGTTTCCTGGGTTTTTAATTAATATCATCATAACATACCATATATTCATCAGTTTTTTTTTTTTTTTTTTTTTTTTTTTTGGTTTTTCGATTCAGGGTTTCTCTGTGTAGCTTTGCGCCTTTCCTGGAACTCACTTGGTAGCCCAGGCTGGCCTTGAACTCACAGAGATCCACCTGGCTCTGCCTCCCGAGTGCTGGGATTAAAGGCGTGCGCCACCACCACCCGGCCAGTTTTTTTTTTTTACTGGACTAGATTTACAAACAGCATGTACAATGTTTCCATTTTCCATTTATTATACTTATGTTTGCTTTTTAATTGTGTCTTTAATCTTTTATTATTATTTTCTGAATTTTGTTATGAATCAAGAATTAATGCTTTGTTCCTTGCACTCTTTCTTTCATCTGGAGCATCTTTCAATGGTGCTTTATGATGTTTGAAGCCTTCATGGTTTAAAACATTCATGGTTTGAAATCTTCAATGGTCATTTCAAAATTGCATATTTTCTGTTTCTACAATAACATAAATTGGTGTTTATTATATCATGATCATGAAGTAGTTATTGATGTTATTATATCACTTAAAAGTCAACCTAAAACCCTGTGTACTGTGTGAGAGTGAAAGGGAGAGATTTCCATGTTCTAATGTATTTTACATATTTTCTTCTGGTTCTATAAATTATAATATTTTATTAAAGTGTTATACTAAATATTAGTATATTGGACTTTATTGAATTTTAATTTTAACATAATTTTACTATATATGTTTACTTAAAAAAATAAAAATTAGATTTATTTCCAAGTTCAACTGGGTTTTCTTTTGTTTTGCAGTAAAAGTTATATTTTTAATTACATTTTTTGTTTAATTCTTGCTAAGAAGTGTCTAAATTCATCACATTTAGAATCAAACCTTGTATTTGAGTGACTTTCTTGTTCTTTTGTATTCCTCTGATATCATAGGAAAATATTCATAGTATACTAGAATATATGTAAACATAGGCTTTATTGATATGTAGTATAAATATATTTGTCTGTCTTTAATATATTCATTTTGTTGAAGATCAGATTTTGACCAGTTTCTTCGTAAAGATCCAGACAGTATTTTAGACATCGTGAGCAACATAGTCTTTGTTTCAACAGTCTCCCTTTACCATTCTAGCCCTTGACAATGTATAAATGATTAAAGGTGCATATTATATTATGCATCTTTATATTATATTAAATTATATATTAAATGGTTTACAAAAAGAGGAGGATGGATTGATTTGGTACATGGATTATAATTTTTCTAAATGATGGTATATAAAGTTTCTCAAAACTACTTATAGAACATTTAAAAAATCATGTTCTTAATTGTTTATGTGTATGTGCAGATATGTGCATATAGAAGATCAGAAGAGAATATTAGATATTATAGGGATGGGATTATGAAGGGTCATCCATTAGATCCTTTAGCATCCATTAGATTCTGGGAGTTGAACTTGGGTCCTTTGCAAGAGTAGTAAGTATTCTTAAGTGCAGAGCTGTCCATCCAGTTCTCTAAGATTTTTTACATTTTAAATGATGTATTTACCTTACTTCCAAGTAGTATCATTCTTAAGAATATCCCCTTAATAATATGTAAACAGCATAAGAGATTCAAAGTTAAACACATACATAAATAAGTAAATAATAGTAAATACTAAAATAAAACAAGCCCTTCAATCAAAAGTGAATAAACTAAATGGACAGATTCTTCTGAGAAGATGAAGATGATGGCCAATAAGCATATGGGAAAATAATTCAACATCCTTAGTCTTCAGGAAATGCAAATTAAAATTTAACTGAGTTTGTATTTTAACCCAGTGAAAACTGTTGTCACACAGGAAACTAATGGCAACACATGTTTGTGAAAATATGTGAAAAGCGAAGTTCTTTTTGTACTACTGGTAGGAATAGAAACTGGTTCAGCCAGCATGGAAATCACCTTGGAGTTTTCTCAAGAAATTAAAAATAGAAGCTCCAGATAAACCAGCTATACCACTCCTGGGAACATACCCAAGCAAGTTAACAGTGTCACACAGAGACTTCTCATCCATCTGTATTGTAGCACTAGTCACAATAGTTGAGTTATGGAATCATCTGAGTGTCCATCAACAGATGGAAGACAAAATCTACTACATATTCACAGAAGAATTATATTCAGCCAAAAAGAAGAAAAGAGTCATCATTTGTGAGATCATATTTAGCAAGATTAGGCAGACTCAGTGATAAATATTATTCCTTTGTCATAAATATTACATCTCTCTCATCCTCCCTCCTCTCTCTCTCTCTCTCTCTCTCTCTCTCTCTCTCTCTCTCTCTCTCTCTCTCTCTCTCCCTCTCTCCCTCTCTCCCTCTCTCCCTCTCTCCCTCTCTCCCTCTCTCCCTCTTTCTCTCTCTCTTCTCTCTCTCTCTCACACACACATTCTCACTCACATACATATACATACTGTCAAAGTCTAATGAAGACTATTTTGGAGGAAGAATAGAATTAGCAGTAATGGCCGATAGGGCTTAAGAAGGCTAATGCAGAATGCGTGTGGTAAAAGTGTAGAATATACTTAGATAAAATATTATTAAGAAACCCACTGATTTTCATAATGTATAATATATATTAACCTAATTTTAAAAATCTATCACCTCCACTTCATAAACCAGCTCCTAGCAGACTTTGTTTCACAGTCTTCAAAGCCACTGAATCTTCCTTTGAGCTATTTATCTACAAAGGAAACTATGGAAGAGTCTCTACCAACCCCTGCCTTCTCTTCACCTCTCCTTTTCCCTCTGCTTCTCTCTCCTCTATGTGGCTGGACTATAAGTCAAGAACACCACGATTAAGCTTCCTGAGTGCTGAGCTTGGAGGCTTATAGTCATGTGCTATCATGCTTGGCTTCAGTTATTTATTATATCTACATGGCTGTGTGTTCACCATTATAAAACCATGGCGTAAAAACAATCATGATGATAAAATTGTATCTCAAGTTTACTTTCTTTATTGGTTAGTTTTTGCCAACTTAACATAACCTAGAGCCACCTTTCTGGGAAAGTGAACCTCAGTTGAGAAACTGCCCTGATAGAATGATTCGTGGCTGTATCTGTGAGAGAGCAACTTGATTTATGATTGATGTGGGAGGGCCCAGCCCACTGTGAGTGGTGCATTTTCTGTGCAGGTGGAACTAGGTTTTATAAGAACACTAATTAAGCATAAGTTTTAAAAGGAGTCAAACCGAGAGTCAGTAAGCAGCTTTCCTCCATGGTTTCTGTTTTAGTTCCCGCCTTGACTTCCTTCAGTGAAGGATTGTGACCTGGAAGTGTAATCAAATGAAGCCTTTCATTGTCAAAAATAAGGTGTTCCTAGATGTGTGGATTTTTGTCAGGTCTTTGATTTGATTCCATTGATCCACTTGTCTGTTTTTATGCCAATACCATGCTGTTTTTATTACTATAGCTCTATAGTAATATATTATTACATTATACTATAGCTCTATAGTAGAGCTTGAGAAATATACAATGCAAAAAATAAAGCATCTTCAACAAATGACATAACTGGATGTTGGCATCTACTGCCCTGCACAAAACTCAAGTCCAAGTAGATAAAAAAACCTTAATATAAGCCCATACACTGAATCTGATAGAAGAGAAAGTCGAAAGTAGCCTTGAATGCATTGGTACAGGAGACAACTTCCTGAATAGAACACCAGTAGCACAGACACTGAGATCAATAGTTAATAAATGAGACCTCATAAAACTGAAAACTTCTGTAAGGCAAAGGACACTGTCAAGAAGACAAGAGGGCAATCGACAGAATGGGAGAAGCTCTTCACCAACCCCATATCTGACAGAGGGCTGATGTCCAAAATATATAAAGAACTCAAGAAACTAGACATCAAAATAGCAAATAACCCTATTAAAAATGGGGTACTGCTCTAAACAGAGAATTCTCAACAGAAGAATCTCAAATGGCCAAGAGACTTAAAGAATTGTTCAACATTCTTAGCCATCAGGGAAATACAAATCAATAGGACTCTGAGATACCATCTTACACCTGTCAGAATGGCTAAGATCAAAAACACTAATGACAGGCTATGTTGGAGAGGATGTGGAGTGAGGGGGACACTTCTCTGCTGCTGTTGGGAGTGCAAACTTGTACTTCAAGACCCAGTTATACCAATCATGGACTTATACCCAAAGGATGCCCAATCATGCCACAAGGACACTTACTTAACTGTGTTCATAGTAGCATTATTTGTAATAGCCAGAACTGAAAACAACCTAGATGCCCCAGAACCAAAGACTAGATGAAGAAAATATGGTACATTTACACAATGGAGTATTACTCAGTTGTCAAATACAATGACAACATTAAATTCACAGACAAATGGATGGAACTAGAAAAAAATCATCTTGAGTGAGGGAATCCAGACCCAGAAAGACAAACATGGCATGCACTCATTCATTAGTGGATATTAGCTGTATAGTAAAAAATAACCTGGCTACAATCAGAGAAGCTAGTTAACAAGGAAGGACCAAAGAGGGACCCATGGATTTCCATGGGAAGGGGAAAAAGATCTTCTAGGTGAACTGGGAATGTGTTTAGGGGATGGGAACATGAGGGATAGTGTTGGGCAGGTTAGGGGCAAGACAGAGGGGGAGAGCAATGAAAGAAATGTCTCGATGGGAGGGGGGTTGCATTTTGGGGTTAAGGAGAAACCTGGTGCCAAGGAAACTCCCAGGAATCCACAAGGATGACCTCGGGTAAGACTCCCAGCAATATTGGAAAGAGTGCCTCAACAGGCCATCTCCTATAATCAGATCGGTGACTACCTTAATTGTCATCAGAGAGCCTTTATCTAGTAACTGACTGACACAAATGCAGAGATCCACAGCCAAGCACTGGACTGAGCTCCAGGAATCCTGTTGAAGAGAGGGAAGAAGGAGTGTATGAGCCTGGGGAGAGGTGTCAAGGTCATGACAAGGGAACCCCAGAAACAACTAACCTGGGCTCATAGAAGCTCACAGACTCTGGACTGATAACTAGGGAAACTGCATGGGACAGATCTAAATATGTGTGACAGTTATGTAGCTTGGTCTACTTGTGGGACTTCTAGCCATGGGATCAGGGTCTGTCCTTCATGCTTGAGCTGGCTTTTGGGAACCTGTTCCCCATACTGGGTTGCCTAGCCCACCCTTAATACAAAGGGAGGGCTTGCTTAGTCCCACTTCAACTTGATATGCCATGTTTTGTTGACACCCATGGGAGCCCTGCCCCTTTCTGAGCAGAAACAGAGGAGTGGATGCACAGGGCAGGGGGGGTGGTGGCGTGTAGAAGGGAAGCAGGGGCAGGGAATGCTAGGAGAGGAGGAAGGAGGGGGAAACTGCAGTTGGGATGTAAAATAAATGAAAAAAATTAATTAACGATAAAAAAAATGAAGCCTTTTGTACCCAAAGTGGTTTTGGTCAGAGAGCTTTATCAGAGCAACTGAAAGCCAACCCTGACACTCCCCTTTATAGTTCATGTCATTTAACAGAGGCCATGACAGTCCTTGCCACTCTCGTGTCCCTGAAACTGACATTCTTGTGTTCCATGCAGGCAGGTTACCTATCAGTTATTCACAGCAGTCTCAGTCCCTCTTCTGTTTTCATCTACCCCATGCCAGTATTTTTACTGAGGTCCACCACTCCCCCCGCTTTTGCATAAAATTGGAGATCACGGAAGTTAAATACGCTTCTTTCTGGCCCTCTTTACCACACTCTTGAATCAACTTGGTCAAAACATGGTTTTGCTTTCCCATTTCATCCAGGAAGAGTGGTAAAATAGCATGTGACTTTCCAAGCTGCTGGCTGGAGCTCCACTCTAAACACTTGCCTCACCTATCACAGTTCCGGAAAAAAAAAAAAAATTGAAACGATAATTTGTTAACCATGCATCAAAACCTCAAGAGGTCATCACTGTAAAACACACCTGCATGGAAAAGCCTGCTGTCCTAATACGTATACTTTGCACTCCACCAGCTGCTAGAATAAAGATTACAACCACAATATAGCAATAAAGCTAAAGTGGAAACATGAGGTTTTTAAAAGGTAATGTCAGGTATGAGAGTTTTTTCCAGGAGGTGCATTCAGACACCAGTACTGATATTTACAGGCCCAGATTTACATCACATCTTCTATGTCCAGCTGTGAACCAACCTGCATGATATACCTTGATATAATTTCAAATTTTACTGTTATTTCAACTTGCCCATCAGTATTTACTTTTATCTAGGAGTATATTTCACTTACCATCCATGGCATACAAGCATGACAGTGCAGATATGCCCCATGCACAAATAGAAAGAGGTGTCCTTGGAATAAATGGGACAGCCCAAAATAAAGTATGAAGAAAAATGTAAAAAATACAGAAGAGGGAGTACAGTGTATCAGTTTACTATGAATTGATATATTCTCTCTAAGACGGAGGGGGGATAGAGGCCATGAGACTCAGGAGGAAACACCTATCACTGCTCTGAGAAAGCTGAAATTCACCAGATTTACGAGTTCCCTTCTCAAGGTTATGGAAGCCTTAAATAACTGAGGACACAGAGACTGACTAGCCAAGCTGTTTTGGACATTTCCTGGCCTAGATATCATATAAGGAGCCCCAAGTACAGCTCCATGATTCCTCATTCAGGCTGGGTGTATGCTTTTCCTTAAAGCCAAAATTGCCTTGGGGTTGCCTTTCCCCCATAGGTAACCTGTCACTCAAATGCATAATCCAAGTTGGGTAAAAGTGTAATCATTACTTCGGTCTGGATGATTCTCCCATCTGGGGTCAATAGGCATTTGTGCCAAGTCTCCCCAGGAAGAGTCTTATATAGCACCCAGAAATCATCTGCACCATTCCTTTTTTCTTTACAATCTTGTTATTGTTGTTTTAATTAGAGGTTGGTTTTGTTTGTACTGAGAAAGTCTCATGTAGACTGATCTTAACAGTTTTTGTGTAACCAAGGCTGGCCTTGAACTTCTGATCATTCTGCCTCTACTTCCCAAGTATTCATCACACCCCTCTTGTTACAACCATCCTCATGGCCTCATTAACAGGAAGCCTTTTCCCATTTTTTTTCCTTGACCACAGCCTATTTCCAGTACAGAGCAAAGAGATTCAGTGCAACTAGCTGGTCAGATGGCTCCAGGATCCTCATGTGTCTGCCTCTTTAGCCCTGAGATTATAGGTGCTCCCTATGCTGGGAGCACAGGTACTGGAGATCCAAAATCAGGTCCTCATGATCTCCAGTTATTTCCTTAATAACTAAGCCACCTGCCTAGACGTACTTACTACTTACTATGCATTTTGAAATGTTTTTTTCTCAGTTCCACTAACCTAGCTCAATATTTTTTTGTAATGAATTTTATTACATTTTAATTATAATTCCATTTAGATAATTTTGCAATGAGAATTTACCACTTTATTTAAATCAACAGAATATCATGCCTATAGATGACAAAAAGTCACCAAGAAGGAATTTTTCCCAATGTTTAATTTAATGAAAATGGTTAATTCATCTGAGGTCAAAAGATGATGTTGGATCCCCTGGAGCTTCCATTACAGGTGCTTGGTAGACACCTGACATGGATGTTGAGAACAGAACTCTATACCCAGCCAGCATTAGCAGAATGCACGGTTAACCACTGATCCATCTTTCCAGCTCAAGTATAAGTTTTTGAAGAGTAGCAAAATATGAAGTGATTTCCAGTATATTCATGCAAAATGAATTTATTGATTTAACAAACTGAATTTCACCATAGTTATAGTCTTTCATACTAATGAGTATGAAAAAGTTTACATCTGATTTTGCTTACTCTTATGTAAACCTTAAATCCAAAGTGTTTATGAAGAGCCTCAAATCCAGAGGCTCTCTGGGTCTAAATTTCTTTAGCTGCAGTTTACATGAGCCAACCTTCAAATGTCTTCCTAAGTAGCTTGAAAGCTACTAGTGAAGCAGAGATGTTTTCAAAACTAAATCATGTTTGCTTACCACAAAAGTTATATGTTAAATACTAAAGCAAGAAATGCTGAAGTGGGTGCCTGGGGCAGTGGAAATCACCTAGCCACCCTGGGTGAGACCTCACTGGATGACTGGTAAAAACAATGAGAGTTCCCATTGACTGACCTATGTTATACTTTGCCATCATCCAAACTCTAATAGGCACCATGACACCATTGGCAAATATGCATTTTTATTTTACATCAGACTGGTATTCCACCTAATTTTATGCAAAATTACCAAGGACATTTTATCATGTTTATTTTTCTACTGGGCATGCCTCATCCTCTTTTTCTCATCTTTCCTTAACATCCATTTTTAATGATTTTTTTGCAATTGGAATTTAGTTATTACTTATTTATAAACCACTTTGAGAAGCACTTACATAAACTGAGAAAATATAGCACAATTCATATTTTCCACAATAATCAATGAAAACAGGCTTCTTTCCATGTTCCTTCTTGGATTTTTTTAAGTCATTGGGTTTATTATTTTCCTATACACTGCTTTTTTTTGGTACAAAGTTTTTCTTCTCTGTCCATACAAACATCATAGATTTCAGAGAAGTTTTTCTTGCACAATTCTAATATTATTGTTTGTAACACACTTTAGTCAAATCACACTGCATTAACATTCTACATAGAATTCTCAATTTTACTATTTACTTGGTGTGATTTCTTTACTACATTTTACAAAGGCTAATTAGAGCACTTTGATTTTATTGGCGTCATCAGCTATTACATCATTCATTTGGGTGGTAGGCAGCTTGAATACAGTGTATGGTCAGGAATCACTGTCTTCCATGATGACACTCCCCATTGCACATTCTTGAAATGGCAAAGCAGGAGATACATTTAAGAGCCATTCTGAATATTGCTTTTCGCCCAGATGGGAAGTGTATTCTGCAGATCTATTTTGATACCAAGCTTTTTTTATTATTCTTATTTCATTAGGTTCCTAATCATCTCTCTTTCTTCATTAAAAAAAATCTTCATGCACTGTGTGTGTGTGTGTGTGTGTGTGTGTGTGTGTGTGTGTGTACATGTGTACTCATACATGCCTGTATGTGAGTACAACCACATGGCATGTCTGTCCCCAGAGCACCTGTGGAGGTCAGAAGACAACCTTGGATGTGGGTATTCCACATCATCTTGTTCTCTTGCTGTTCACCGCTATAAAAACCAAGCCATCTCCCAGTAAGCTTCTGGGGCTTCTCCTGTCTCTGCCTCCCATCTTCTTGGCAGAGAGCTGGGATTACAGACATTTGTGGGGCAGTATTCAGCTTTTGCAGGGAAATTTAAACTCAGGTTTTAAACCTGAGTGGCAAGCACTTTTACTTTTTAAGTCAGATCTCCTCAGCTCATCCTTTGTATTTATTTTCATTATCGTGGATAAACATCTACTGTGGAAGATGCTTTGAAATTTCCTAAACATAATAGGACTCCGGTTATCTGGGCCCCAGTTTATTAGCAGCTCAAGTGAAAAAAGGCAAACCTATTCACATCTCTCTGAATGGTTCCATTGTAGAAGTACATCTATTTTTGGAATATCACTTAACCAAAACACATACTTTAAGTACTTTAAGAGCAAAGCAAATTATATACACTACAGGTGCTCCTGGTAATTTTTAAATTAGAACTCAGCCAAATGGCATCTCACTGTTCTTATGACATATTTTCCTCAACTTGACTCTTTTTGTCTTTTAGAGCTTCATGTAATAGCATAGATGAATGATATATTTGTGCTTTAGCTCATTGGAACTCAAGACATCAGGAACTGGTAGACACAGCTTATTTACATATCTATCTCAATTTCCAAAGTGTGTTTCAGTTCTTTTCAATTTAAAAGATGTAAGAGTAGGTCCAGCATATGTCAACTTTCTTTAAGTATTGAAAGTGGTAGAAAGAAAGATACACAGTGCACTCTGCCATCATGATTGCTTTAACAGTGCACATTAGATTTAACAGTATTGATGTATTGGAGGAATTTGAGAATATAATGAAATTACATGTAATTTCATCCATGAGAGACTCTAAGCACATATAGAAAATTGCTCCCATTTGAGTCAAAACATCACAGTGGAAAATACATACCTCAACTCTTTGCTCCTTGCTACCATTCAGTGTATGGGCTCTTAGCTTCACTGAGCCACATCTTACAGTCAAAAACGCATCCAATTTCATGCTGTCCTTCCATCTCTTCACAGTTACGAGCCAGCTGAAATCTTCCTGTCTTACCCTGAGTTCTAAGTTGACTTCCCATGACTCTGTCCTGTCTGATCATCTGTTTCTGAGTGGATAATACTCATAAATTGCCTCTAAGCAATAAAGCATGCTAGAGGTGTGGAGGTATTGCTTCTACTTTCATCACTTATTACGTGACAAATGGTGAAAAATGTATAACTGAAGAATTATTAACTTCTGTCTCAATTATTTTTTTATTGCTGTGAAGAGACACCATGGCTAAGACAAATTATGGAAGAGTTTATTGGGGTTTACAGCTACAGAGAGTGAGTCCATGACTATCTTGATGGAGAGCAACACAGCAGACAGTCAGACATGGTACTTGAGCAGTAGCTGAGAGCTTATATCTTGACCTTTGAAAACTCAAAGCTTGCCAATAGTGACATACCTCCTCCACAAGGCCACACCTCCTACTCTTTACCAAATAGTTCAACAACTGGGAACCAAGTACTCAGATTTATGAGGTTATGGGGCTATTCTTATTTAAACCACCCTGGTTCATTGTAATCATAAAGATAGGTTATTTGGAATTTGTTTTGACTAATAATGTGAAGCCCTTTAAAAGATGATGTAGAGGAAGTCAGAGATGAAAGAAATTATGGCTACTTTTCTGCTTACCTCAAAGAAGCAACAGTTGTGCTAAGAACTCCAATATCTATTATGATAGAGTAATCAGTAATAGAAAAGTGAAATCCAATGTATCTTTTCATGCCCATATATACAAACTTTGGTCTCTTTCTCTTTATTTTGTTTTCATTTCTTAGCTATTTGCTACATGTAAATGTATGAGGCTTTTTGAAGTTCCTATATTTTCTAAAATGCATTTTTAATCAAAATTTTCAAATGTCATGAGCCAAAATATTTCCCCCACTGATTTTTGGGGTTTGCTGTACAACTGTTCATAATTAATTATGTTCATAAATGACTCTGCTTTTGAAAATAGTATTCAAAAATTGCACACAATAAATTTGCATAGAAAGATGTTCATGACTATGTATAACCCTTACATACTGCAAAATGTTAAAATATTTTCTAATAGGCTATGATACACATGTCAACTACCATTACTTGTCTTTTTCAAGACACTTTATACACATGTCAACTACTGTTATACTTGTCTTTTTTTAAGACACTTTAAAGGTTTATGATAAACTACAATTGGTGTAATGTTCTTTATTTCCCCATGCTTATCTTTACAATCATCATGAGCTCTGTCTAATTCTTCTTTAAGGAATCATGAACTATAAATGGATTTCTTTGAATATCTGCATTTTCACAAATGAAAACTCAGGTTGCTTCCTTGTTTGAGGCTATCATGTTTTCCTAGTACTTTGAGGGGTTACTGGAATGTGGAGTATGTCAGACTGGCTTTTTAAAGGATTAACCACTGTATTAGAATCGCTTACAAAGATGAACTCTGTATAGAAAGTTACATCATGGCCCCCTGATATTATGCCTAATCAAATTAGTTTACACTCAATAAATTTGATATATAAATGTTTTGATTCCCTCCTGGATGAAGGAACAGACTGTTACACTATTGAAGAATATAGTGGTCAAATAAAATAAAATTTAGTTTTAATTAGTAGAAGTGCTATAATGAACCTGCTTGTACTTCCATTGAGTAAAGAAGAACTTCCCCTTTTGTGTGTATCCTGTATTCATGCCACATCTATCATTTGGAGGTAAATAGCTAGTTTTAGCTTCACATGTTTATACCCAGATTCAGAATTACCTCTTGTAGTCTGACTATTATTGATTGAGACATTAGGATCCAGATGTCTGAGACTGTGCTGGAATGTGATAAAACTGAGGTTTGGGGATGACCAACGGTGATTTTGCATGGGAGAAGTCCATGAAGTTTCAGTTCTGAGCTTGAATGCTAGGGAACAATGTGCTCACCACAAGGCACCTGTTGGCCACTTTTCCTCAATGCTACAGTATTGGGGGATGAGATATAATGATAGATGATTTTGACAAGAGACTCTGTCCGCATTAACAAGCTAATGACACTTACATGGTGTGGGCTCCAGATGGGAGAAGTAGTTTCCTTATAAGGGATATAACTAGACCACTCTCATTCTCTCTTACTCTCATCTTTTGCTGTGGGATGACACAGCAAGATGATCCCAGCCTCCTCAAGAACCCGGCTCTTCTCTATGGTCCAGAGCCAACTCTATTCTATTCATAACAAGTTACCTAGTCTGTCATACTCTTTACAAAAACAGTCATAGTCTGTATGAAAACGCAAAGCAGGCTGAATTCATCTGCCTCTGTATATTGTTCCTCATCTATAACTTCCCAATATAAAAGAAAAGTTCACCTAGATATAAAAGTGCCTCCTGGTTCAGCAGATTATCCAGATTGAGTTATTTGATGTGGGAAGGGCCACACTAAATGTGGGTGGCATCAGCTTGTGGACTGAACAAAAAGGAGAAAGCAAGCTGGGAACCAGCTTTCCTCTCTCTCTCTCCCCTTTTTGACCCTGGGTACAATCTGACCAGCTACCTCAAGTTCCTACCATCATGATATCCCCAATATGACAGCCTGCTGTACCCTCAAATTATAAGCCAAAATAAAACCTTTCTTCTTAATTGTCTTTTTCTGTTCTTGGTCACAGGGGCAAGATACACGACAAATACAGTTATCTTACTCTGTTGTTCATTTTAAAATGCGTTCTTACTGTGTTCCGTGGGATGGCTTCAATCTCATTGTTTTCTTACCTCAGAATTCCAAAAGCTGGAACTAAAGTACTATGCCACCATACCTAGCTAGAGAATTGTTTCCCAAAAAAAGTCAAAGAAGGTGACAAATTTTATAAAAATATATGCCCCAATTACTATTTAATATTTCCTGTACCTGTAAGTCATAGAAGACAGTATTCCAGCATTGTGTATGGCTTTCCATCAGATGTGAAATAGTCAGTCACACAACAAATGTTTGTTTAAATGAGAGGAAGGACAGGAGACATGTGGTTGTGCAAAGTGGAGTTTGTGACGAAAGTCACACTTTAGAATCACACTCCACATCTGATGCCTAAAACCCTTTAAAATATTGATAAAATAAAAATGCAGTGCTAATTGGAATTCTCTATTTTGACTGTCAGTTCTCCTATTTAAAGCATTAGAAGTGGCACCATGTGTAATTGACTGTGTAACAGTGCAAACCATTCCAAAGTGTTATGAATATGCTTAGGCAAGTGTAGAGTTGGGGCTGGGCATGAGAAGGCTTTCAATTTTGTGGCTTAAGATCACATTCTGCATTGTGCCTATGGGCCTGACCGCCAGTCACAAAGAAGCTTTGAGGATTTTTGATGATATGTAACCATCAGCGGAAAGAGATCAAAGGGTGGAATTTCCAGTGCTAGGTCATGCATTTTAAAGGCAGATGCACCTTAAAGAATTTCAAGGACTGGGATGGAAGCAGCTGGGCTCCATGAGAGGCATCGTATTCTACCTCAAGAAGGTGAGGAAGCAAGCAGACCTTCCCTTCAGATCATCAGGAAAAGTGAATTAGGACCCTGAACTCTAGCCTCTCAGGTACTTAAAGCTAACTGAAGGACCATTGATCCATCCAAGAAGGCAGCATTACTAGACAAAGCTGTGATATATTTTATGCTACTTTCAGTATTTCTTGATGTATCCATAGGTAAAAATTAAGAGAATACTACAAAAAAGAATTTGGCGTATGTATTTTACTTATGCTTATTTATTTATTTGTTTATTTGTGTGTGTGTGTGTGTGTGTGTGTGTGTGTGTGTGTGTGTGTGTTGGGCAGAGTGTTATGTGCACAACAACAACTCCATGGGTACAAATTTCAGGGAACTACTTAGGAGGGTTGGTTCTCTCCTTTTATCATAACACTCTTGTGGTTAGAACTCTAATAGTTAGTCAAGGTGGAAAACACCTTTACCCACTGAGTCATTTACCAAATAACCCAAAATAATCTTAATATAAAATGATATTAAGTATATTTTCTATGATTGTTTCTATGTTACTGCATTAGATTTGATGTTACTAATGCACATTTTTAAGCAATGTAGGGTGCTGTCAGAGAAAATTTCATGACAAATTAGAGGACCAAAGTCTAGACTTAACTACTGAATGGAGATTCCTCATGTGATACTGATGAATACACTATTTAATTTCAGTGTTAGTGATTGGAGTAAGTCCTTGAGCATGCTAAGCTGACCACTGATGTTTTCTCAGTCCTGATGATTGTATTTTTGTCCTCAGGCCTGACTGATTTGTTAAGAGGAATTCTGGAAAGTTTCAAGGACATAAAAAGCTAGAGTCATCAGAGAGGAGGGAGTCCCAATTGAGAAGAATACCCCATAAGAGCAGGTTGTAGAAAAATATATTGAGAACTTTCTAAGTTAGCGATTGATGCTGGAGGATCCAGTCAATTGTGGGTGGTGCCATCCCTGAGTGGCTGTCCTAGGTTCTATTGGAAAGCAGGCTGAGCAAGCCATGGGGAGCGAGCCTGTAAGTAGCACTTCTCCACAGTCTCCACATCAGCTCCTGCTTCCATATTTCTGTTGTGTTTGAGTTCCTACCCTGAATGCCTTCAAGGATAGAATATGATATAGAAAAATAAGCCAAATAAAACCTTTCTCCACAAGTATCTTTGGTCATGATGTTTCGTCACAGCAGTGGTAATCCTAACTAAAACACTGCCTCAAGAAAATAAGGCTGAAAATGATAAGGGAGGGAACACAGCATCCTCCTCTGACCTAGTCACACATAAGCATGAGCGTGTGTACCTGTAAACACACATGGGCAACAGATACACCATACATGCACATGCATATGTACACATAAAGGCACAAGATAAAATAAACTTGTTAAACATGACTTCTTCCTATTAATTTCAATGAGTAGTCCTGTCACCCTTTCATTTGTCTAAGCCAAAAACAGGACTGTCAACTGAATGTGTTGCCTGTTTTCCTTCAAACCCATTGCTAGGTCTCTGAGATGTGTGTGTGTGTGTGTGTGTGTGTGTGTGTGTGTGTGTGTGTGTGTATGTGTTTGGGGGTATTCTTTTCAATTGTCTTCTAGGTAATGTTCTTGGAATCCTGCTGAAGTTGGCAAACTATTTGAGCCATTTTTGTTTTTGTTTCCCTTTATTATCTTTTTGTAGAAAGACTAGCACTCAGTCTTGTTTTGACTTCAGGCTTTGTGTACTAATGGTGCAATTTCTAAGAGCCAAACCACAGCGAACCCATAAAACTTGTCTTAATGGGATTTTGCCTTGAGCACCATCTGTAAGTAGGTAGGGGGTTTCCACACTACTTCATTACTGTGATGTTTAGGTGAGTGTCATAGGTTCTCTTTGGCCTCAAGCTTTATGGGATCCCCTGAGCACTGGGGAATCCTCAGTGGATGCCCATGTGTGTACAAGCATTTGCATGCACAGCATGATCGCTTGCATCAGCAGTTTTGAACATATAGAATGCATCTATGCTGTAAATTTTGTTCATCTTTTGTTGTTTTTTTTTCCTTTGCACCTATTGGTGCTTTTGATACAAGGGCAATCCGATCTAGAAGCACAGAAGTAACCACAGATGCCACACCAGAAGTGTGCTGACGGCACCATCTGCTTTCTGCTATTCTCTCTGGTCATTGATTTCTTGGGAGATTTTCTTCAAACTGGTTGGGACAATCTTAAGGCATGTTGAGTGACATATGGTGTGCTTTCCCAGTACTGATTTTGGCGTGCTTTCATGGGAAGAGCAAAGGATGAGAAAACAAAAGGCCATATTGAGAAGTCTGGACCTGTTTCCTCGATAGACAGTCAGGCATCCTTCCTGTCCTTGGTCTCCTAGTCTGTAAAATAAGGACAGATTTTTTTAAAGGATGGCTTAGAAGGTCTTTGATGAAGGAGAAAACATTAAAAATACTATTTATGTGATGAGGAGCTATGTAAAAATACATCATAATCATTATACATTTTCTTAGTTTTTTTAAAAAAAATTGTATCTAGATCATTTCTTTGTGTTCAGAAGAAACGCATCTTCCACCTAAGTCATAGTGATATTTGCACAACTTTTGTGAACAGTACCTATGAGCTCCTAGATTGTGTGTGTGTCTTTCTGTCTGTCTGTGTATGTGTGTGTGTGTGTGTGTGTGTGTGTGTGTGTGAATGGGCACATGTGTGTAGGTACCCATGGTGGGAATCAGAGCCTTTGATGTTATAGTTACAGGCGGTTGTGAGCCTCCTCTGACTTCGTGCCAGGAACCAAACTGGGGTCTTCTAGCAAGTATATTGAACCACTAAGCCATCACTCCAGCTGTGACCCTGTTTGACTATTTAGAAACTTTATTTTACTTTGAAATATCATCATGAGAGCAAAAGTATATAAGATAAAGGAATTAGTGCAATGAGAGGGGAGCTGAAGGGAATGAGGAGGGAAATGGAACATAGAGGAAAAGAAAAAAGAATTTATGGATATAAAATTGAGAGGGGGCTAGAGTGAAAGGTCAGTTGTGGAGACCCTGGATACTCATACCAAGAACCTGGATTTAATTCCCAACACCTTGATGACAGCTCACAACCACATTTAACTCATTTCTAGGGAATCCAAGGTCCTCTTCTGGCTCTAGATGGCACCTGCACACACACAGTGCAAAAACATGTATGCAGTACACACATAACACACAAAAATAATGAAATAAATAAAACTTTGAAGTTTGGAGAATGCCAGGTGGTGGTTGCTGCACGCCTTTAATCCCAGCACTCGGGAGGCAGAGCCAGGTGGATCTCTGTGAGTTCGAGGCCAGCCTGGTCTACAGAGCAAGATCCAGGACAGGCACTGAAACTACACAAAGGAAACCCTGTCTCGAAACCACTCCCCCCAAAAAAGGAGAACGTATATGTATATTAACAAACACTAAACATAACATCTGTAGATGTCAATATTTAGAAAAAAAATCAACACTTTCTGTAACAAGACAAAGGTTAGTAGAGAAGAGAAAGCTGTTTTCCTTTTCTACACATGACTCCTTGGCTTGGATTCTTACTGTTCTGATATAATATTTTTCTCACAATATCTTTGTGGATTCATGAATGTAGTGCAAAAATGCTTGCTGTGTTAGTAACTTGTCAGTTCCTCCAACTTCTCCTCTGCTCTTTATTCGCCTTCTCATCCTCCTTTTTCTCTTCTTTCTCCATCTCTTCTCTTATTGTTTCCTAATCATCCAATGCCTTATTAAATCCCCACTGTTTCTCAGGACTAATACATTCCCTATTGCCTGGATATGATATGCACATACACACATACATATATTCATATATAATATATAAATATTTTAACTTTGTTTTACTTATCAAATTATTCAGAACCATAATGGATGATAGTCCTGATAATTTCTCACCATGAAGATTGCAAATAACAAATTAGATAACAAGGTATTTCATAACCCTGAGATCAGAGGCAATAGGCCATTGGCAATGCAAAGAACCTAACCAGTGAAAATTAATGACATAAACATTAAAAAATCAAAAGTTTTGTTAATCTATGTGACTCTAGGAGCTCTAAAATAGGAGTTGATCTCTGTAACCAAGGAGCACTGTGTTATTCCTGCACTCTCCAATAAATACTAAATGCTCTTTATGCTATTTCTCTTTCATAGTAAAGACTGATTATTATAGAAAGGTTCTCCCATCACAGAGATATTTCTCTGTAAGGGTTCACATTCAAAGTAGCTGAACTTTGAACTGCAAACTTGAGTTTATTAGAAAATTTTTCTTTCTTAGAAAAGTGGGAAAATTCTCTTCCATTGAGACTTTCCCAAGAGCTATTGATGGGACAGAAACTTGCTGTCTCCCACCTGTAAGCCTCATAGGCTTCTTTCCTTCCCACTAGTCAAACATCCCACAGAAAGGTATTTGTTCTGTATATTCTGTTCAAGTAAGGCCATTGGACTAAGAGTTCAAGAATATGAGTATGAGTGGAAGTAATGAGCATATATGGTATCTTTAAAAGGAAGAGAATTCATGTTTCTACTGAATTTGGTCTGATATTTATCTTTTTTCATAATTGAACTTCAGTTTTCCTTTGTAAGAGGAAGGTTTGCACTTATGAAAATTTACAAGCAAGTTATGAATACCTGATGTTTTCTGATAATATTCTCAACCAACTCATGCATCAGAAGCAAGAAAGCAGTATGGGCAAATTTTATAATATATTAAACATATATTAAGTCCAATTACTTTCACCTTAAGGTTTAATTCTTTTCATGGTAGATCACATCTTCTACCAAAGAAGAAAGGGGCTCATTTCATACACACACACACACACACACACACACACACACACACACACACACACACACACTCATACACATCTATCTATCTATCTATCTATCTATCTATCTATCTATCTATCTATCTATCTATCTATCTATCTATTTGTCTGTCTATCTATCTATCTATCTATCTATCTATCTATCTATCTATCTATCT
>CABHPR010137721.1:20918-35209 GCA_902168415.1 Peromyscus melanophrys
TCTATCTATCTATCTATCTATCTATCTATCTATCTATCTATCTATCTATCTATCTATCTGGAAAATACCCCAAAGAAATACATTTTAAAAGACAGAATTTCATATATTCAGATATTCAGTTGAAATCCACTTGGAGAAGTGGTTGTTAACATCTACATATTTCTTAATTTTTAAAACCTGATTTTTGTATTCCAGTTTTAAATATCAAGTCAAAATGCTAATTGCAACAGGAAGTCAACACAATAGTAGTAAATCCATCTAATTAGCATGTTCTGAATGTCCTTGAACTGTTATCAAGCTTTTACTCTGAAAATTATATCAAGGTCACCAGTTAGTACTCAAAGAAATATATTTTCTGTAATAACTATCCCATTATACTGCTTGTAATCTTTCAGTCACTATACATTATATCTGTGTTCCTGTGTTTCCAAATAGACATTCTATTTTTCCTTAAACTATCTACAAATTGGTTGATAGTGGTGGAGGCTGGTCATTTGCTTTAACATAGCCGTGGGAATTGAATTTTACAGATTTGACTACATGGAATAATTAAAGGAAGATAAATAGAATGGAGTCTTGAAAAGAGAGAAGTGCTCATTATTATTTGAAAATGTATAGCTAAAATTATCCTCAGGTATTAATAATTGCATTCCTTCCAGGACATCATATTTTAAAATAATTATGTGCAGGGTTTTGATCCATTGGCACACTAGCGGTGTCTATTCTGGTGATTGAAAACTGACAGATAAATCCCTTCAGTTACAAGGTGTTGACTGGATCAGAGACTAATGATATAAATAAATAAAGCAGGAGAAAATTCTGAGCCCTGCATTAGTGTCAGAATCAATGAATTACCCTTACCTGACACTGATCAGCACCTAGAAATCATGGATTTAAAAATGCATTCATGACGTTTCAGAGAAAGAGCATGGAAGTTCCATACTGAATTCCAAGTTTACGTATATTTCCTTTCTCTACTTAACTCTAGCATGAATGTTAGGGGATATATATATATATATATATATATATATATATATATATATATATTGCATAGATCGCCCTGCACAGGTGCTGCTGTGCTGAGAAATAATGTCTTCCAGGAGTACCTGAGACATTGATAGAGCTCTCATTGATTCAGCAGCATCCACTTCGCAGGCTCCTCCATTTCTCAGAGTGCCTTCATGTTAAATGGAAAGAGAAAACTTGATTCTGCAGTGGTCTTATGAGGATTTAAACAAACCTGGGTCTCTGCCCTTGTCACCCCTAAGATTTCTTCAGAAATTCCATTAAGGCTATGGTAAGTGTAGTAATAAGTAGTATATACAGTTTACACACACACACACACACACACACACACACACACACACACACACCTCAAAATTTATGTAGCTACCAGAGTACAGCCTATAATGGAAGACATTGTATTAGGGACCAGAGATCTGTTGTGTGATCAGAGACTTCACATTAGAATTTTTAGATCTTACTGTCTCATTTGAAAATGTCAGTTTGCCATAATTTCAGGTCACTAAAACATGTATGATGACTCTCCCTTAGGTCATCACAGGAATTTGCTTTTATGGTGTGCTTTTTATAGGAGACATAGCAAACATTTTCTCAAAATTCTCTGCTTGAGATTTGTATGTGTATCTAGAGTGGGCAATTTAAGAGTGTCAGTCTGCCACCGGATATTTCCAACTGGGAAGAGATGAACAGAATCAGGTCTTATAAATGAGCACAAGCCAGCTGGTGTCAGCACACTTCTGTCCCATGAAAAAATTATAAAAGATAATACCCTGTAGCATGACTTACAGAAAGCAAATGCCATGAATTCTTCATGGAGTGATGTGTATGTAAAAATTCTACAGGTGTGTACTGTATCCAAGTCAGCGAAACAAAGGCTGCTTCAGAACTATCAGTGCTAATGTAGTATCAATATAACATTCTGTACAATGAAGATTGTCCTTTCTCAACTATGTGTGTGTAAGAATAAATGTATTTATATATATGCACATGAGTATGAGAAGCTTTTGCAGTGTGTACACATGTGGAGGCCACAGAAGAAGTTGTTTATGTCGCCCCCTACTTTATTCCCTGGAGACAGGGTCTCTTCCTGAACATGAGCTAGGCTGACAGCTAGGAAGCCCCAGCCATCCTCCTAGTTCCTCCCTACCCCTGACACACATACACACATACTGTAGCAGGGCTGGAGATGCACATGTAGGTATGCCGGATTTTTTACATTGGTATTGGGTATTTGAACTGAGGTTCTCATTGAACTGGATCTCCACCCCATCATTCTGTGTTTTGATGGAAAAAAGGCAACAACCAAAAGGAAAAATGAGATGACTTCAATTCTAAATTTACTTAAATAGGCTCAGTATTAAACATCCTGAATTAAACTTAAGTTCACTAAAAATAGAAAAGAATATGTGAGCATTAATAATATAATTAACTTGACTGTGTAGATACTCACTCATCAGTATTTAAGAAAAGGATAAAAGGAAGACAAAACCAGCCTTGAGTAGCTAGGTACTCAAGCTATAAGTAATGGGAACTATTTCTTCCAGGTCAAATTCCATACTGTATGTGACAGAATACTGTTTTCACACTTCATTTTCTTGTTCAGGTGACTGACAAATTTCCAATTCAAAGGGTGATATATACTGGTTACATCTATCTATCTATCTATCTATCTATCTATCTATCTATCTATCTATCTATATATATATATATATAAATCAGTATGTTCAATGACAAAAATAATGACACAGAAAGGCATTCAAAGCACAATGTAAGAGCAAAGACCAAATAGACATAAAAACAGATGGTTTGGCTTGGCCATTTTATTGCCTGACTTTATAGGAAAATTTCATTCACAGCATATTTTCCTAGATAATCCACTGAAATTTAACTCTGTAACTCCCAGCTCTAACTGCCATACACAGGACAAAGTTATCCACAAAGATTTTCAGCTGATGTACCTTGACTTTCGGTCCTTCTCCATAAGAAGCAAAAAAAAGTAAAGGGGGGTATAGGCTTTTAAAAAAATGCTACTAGGAACAGTGCTCCACTATGACATTTTTTTCTCTGTCATTTCTCTGTCACAGCATCATGGAAGATATGATACCAGAACCAGCATGAAAAGACTCAAATTTTAATCTATAATGTCTATAATGTCTTTTTTGTCTTTATTAAAAGTTTTTATTCATTTTACATACCAACCACAGATCCCCCTCTCTTAACCTTCTGCTCCCCCCTCTCCAGCCTACCTCCCACCATCCCACCCACCATACCCTCCTCCAAAAAGGTAAGGCCTCCCATAGGGAGGCAGCAGAGCCTAGTACATTTAGTTGAGGCAGGTCCAAGCCCCTCTCCCTGCATCTAGGCTGAGCAAGGCATCCCACCAAAGGTAATGGGCACCAAAAAGCCAGCTCATGCATCAGGGATAGATTCTGATCTTACTGCCAGGGGCCCCTTAAACAGACTAAGCTACACAACATCTCACTTATGTAGAGGGCCTAGTCCAGTCTTTTGTTTTTAAGCTTATTTCTGCTTATGCATTAAATAATTTTTGTTTCAGTTTTATATGAGATGATATGTTGATTGTATTTGATGCAATAATAATTATTTATGTTTTATTATGTGTTTGTGTGACATGAGTGTAGTGCTCATGGAGGCCAGAAGAGGGTATCATAACTGTCTGAACTGGAGTCACAGGTGGTGATGTGCAGCCCAATATGGGTGCTGGAAACTGAATTCAAGTCCCTTGCAAAAACGGCAAGTGTTTTTAACTGCTGTGTTGTATCTCCATGCCCCATTTCTCTACATATTTAAGACTATACGAACCTAATACCATATATGCAGATTCTTAGATCTGGTCATCCTTTATGAGAATAGGAAACTCAAAGAACGAGTGTTTTTCCTTATAATTGGGAGGCTTATAATTGATTCACTTTACTTTGTTAATATTTCTCAGAGTATTTTTCTCTCCCCAATATTTTAAAATAAATGTATTGATGAGCTTTGCCTTCCTATCTGTGCCATTTCACTAAACAATTTATAATCCAAATTTTCTATTCGACAAGCAGCACACATCAGTTGTTCAACAACTGCTATTCTTCTAGTCCTCTGTTGCAAAGTCCATCTGATTGGCAGGTGTTAGAGACATTACAAGCATTAGTCTTGATTCTTAGGCCAATATAAATAAAACACTTCCTTTGGCCCTCTCTTCTCAAGTTAGGCATCTGGTAAGCACATTATATTGACCTCATTCTAGAAGTTGTGACAGATTATTCTGATATATATAAATTTCAAAGACAAAGAATGTAAATCGTCTTCTGCCTCAAATCATAACAATTCTTTCAGAGCAATTTTACTGACAGAACAGCACATGTGTCTTTAGGAAGGACACCTTCATGGCAGTGTGTTACTGCTTGTAAGCTTTCTTTGGGATACATGATTTGACAATTGAAAATCTTGTCTATGAGTGTCAATGAGCTGCATTTAAATGAGCCATCTCTGCACAAAATGAGATACTACATTCTGAGCATACTATTTCCCCTCATAGTTGATGAAATATTAAAAAAAAACATAACATTTAAAGACTAAGCAATTCTTTTTACAGGAAGAGGTTTTTGGATACTATTGTATAATTGGTTAATTGAATGTAAGCAAGGGCACAAATATAAAGGTGTTTATCTTTTTGAAAGATGACAATATTCTTTAGTGTATAAGTGAATAAAGAAATTTAAGGAAGAACAAATACTAAATGTTTGTAACTATTCTAAGTTTACTTTTTTTGTTGTTGTTTAGATCTGTATGAGTGTTTGCCTGACATATGTTTGTGCTCCATGTGTGTACGGCCCCCACAGAGGTAAGAAGAGGGCATCAGTTCCCCTTGGAACTGAATTTAAAGATTGTTGTTATCCAACTTGTGGTACGGGAAACTGCACCTAGGTTCTCTGCAGGAGCAACAAGTGTTCTTTACCACTGTTCAAGTTCACCAACTCCCTCTAACTATTCTAATTTTAAATAAAATTTCTCATGTTCAGCATCTGTTTCTTTTATGTACTCATTGTGTGTCTACAGGTTTAACCTAGTCTCTATCACTGCTGTACAGTGATTTAGTATCAGAGATGCAAGCAAGGGCATTATCAGTGTTGGAGAAAGAGCAAGAGTATAGTTTGCACACTAACCTCATGTGCTATGTAAAGTTGTGGTTGTTAAAGTACACATTATTTATCTCACAGACACTGTAAATATCACAAATTTCTTCAAAGGAAAATCATGAGAGTAACAGAATATTATACTGTAAAATTATGGCTCATTTGAACCTTTAGTGTTCCACTGAATAATTTATTTCATGTTAACATTTACTTGAAACATGTCATTAGTTAATCATTTTTTTCTATTTCATATATTTATTTCATATTTATATAGGGTTAAATAACCAAATACTTTTAAATTTTCATAGAGTTAAATAACTTAGTGAACTTATTTAAATTATACACAAACATTACAGAGTGTCTATATAATCAACACATACAATAATATTTAGAAAAACAAACACACAGCTCAATCAAGCTTTATATGAAATTTCAATACCTACTGAGTGCTTTCCATTTTTGTTCTCTCCAGAACTGGGGCAAATTCTCAATAAAAAGAGCTCAGACAGTTGTTTTAGGTTTAGGGATTAGAATTTGGTTTGTTTATTGAAGGAAATTGAGTTGAGTGAAAATAGAAGATGAGACAAAATAAACAAAAATTTTAAATGAGCTATATGGGAAATACAATTTCAATGATAAGACCAAAGGAAAGGAAAAAGGCAAAAGCAAAGAGGAGCGGTGGCATTAGCAGCAGGCCATATAAGCAGGCTGCATGTGCTTTGCAAACATCTTCCATAAACTGAAATATATTTCACTAATTCCCAGACAAAACACAGCTATAAATTAAGCACATTCAGAATGCATTCAAATAAGACTTCCATGATGAAGCAGTAAGGTTTAGAGATAATTATTGCTTAGCTCTCTGGAGAAATCAAATAAATAAATATATATTTCTGATGCTTAAATTTCTGGGCTAACATTTCTTTGCAATAAAAATACTATTAAACAGAGCATTTCAGCCAAATTTTACCAAAAATGGAACACACATATTTTATTGCAAAATTTCTCTGCCCAAGAGGTTCAACCTGATTTAGGGGATGATGTTTGTTAGTGTGTTTATATTATGGTACATTGGGAAGGCGACCAATGCCAAAAAGCCAGAGCTTTCTTTCAGTTTCTTCATCTATATGTTTATGATATTTAGGATGTGGTATAATTTGCACACAATTCTCACACCAATTGGGGGTACGTTATGCATTGGACCAGAGAATGCAGCTCATTTGTGAAATGTCTGCATAGCATGCACCATGCACAAAGCACTGGATTCCATTCCCGATTCTACATAAACCAGACCTGTAATCCCAGCATGAGGAAGTCAGAAACTTAATTTTGTCTTCAGCTACATAGTAATTTTGAAATCCTGTGTTAAATGATGTTTTATCTCAAAGAGAGAGAGAGAGAGAGAGAGAGAGAGAGAGAGAGAGAGAGAGAGAGTCACAGATCTGTTACATTTAACTGAAATCTACTCTTTGCTGTTCATTTGAATAGTACTGCCATCCACTCATTTTTTTAAGTCAGAAACAGGAGCATCACCATGAAGGTCTTGCTTGTCTTTCTTCATGAATGATTCTCTGCAGCAGAGGTCACATATGCTTTCCATACATTTCTGTTTCCTCCCATATCTGTCTACACTCAGGGCTGTTATTCCCCATGCTGTACCTGGACTGTTTCGGTATCATTTTGCTGGTATCTCTGATTTTGGTCTTAGTATCAACTCAGCTTCTCTGTGAAGTCAAGAGTGTACCCTCTGAGTTAGCTGTGCTTGCCTCCCAGGTTCATGCCTTCCTTTCCCTGTTAAGGACACTCAGCCATACTAACTCTCTTTCTCAAGCAGTGTTTCCTGCTTCTGTGCTGGCAGCGAGCCTAGAGTCACTTTTGATTCCCCTCTCACATGTGTTCTCATGCATGTCCTTCAGACAACTTCCTCCAATCCCCTTTCGATATCTCTACATGGGGCTTCTGTATAGCCACTCACTCCAAATTGAAGCATTTTAATAAGGATCAGGATGGAAAGAAAACTTGTAAGTCTAGAGAAATCCCTGAAACTTACAGGACTCACTAGGTCTCTGTCAAAGTTTACATGAGCAGTAACAACATTAGAATCGTCATTGGAGCATTATGCAAGCTATGGAAAGAGCTCCAGGGATGGAAGTTTCATGAGTCTTCACTCACACCAGGAGGGCATTTTGACTATGTAGCAACCTTTGAGTCACTGCTGTTGAAAGTAACCCATCATTAGCGCTCTTTAAGTGACCTCAATGAAGTCACTAGTTCACTAAGTTAGAGCTGGGTTCTTTATTGACCATCTCCCCAGGAAAAGTCACACAATGGGGCTTCTGTGGTTCAACAATTCTTTCCTCTTAACATGTAGGGCATCAAATTAAATTATCAGCAATTATCACTTAATCAACAATACTGAGTATTCTGTGAAGGGACACACTGGTCTTGCTCCCAGCTGTGAACCAACTGATTTTCCTAATGCTCAAGAAGTATTAATGTTGTTACCAATACTGATAGTGAGTGAGCAGAGCAGATATATTATGAGAATAAACATATCTTATAACCATGCAAGTGTGATATGTTTTTTACAAACAAGGACCAGAAGCAAACAAAGGCAAGAGGAACGTGATGGTGTAACACATCTTCAGTGTTTTCCTAAAGGCAGGATTATTCTCATTCTCTGAAAATGTGGACAATAAGAAATTCAGGGCTAGTGAGATAGCTCAACAGGTAAAAGAGCATTGTTAAGCTGCTCTTCCAGAAGACCTGGGTTCAATTCCCAGCACGTACATGGCAACTCCCTGTTGTCTGTAAGTACAGTTCCAGGGGATCGGATGTCTTAACACTAATGAACATAAAATAAAACTAAATAAATATAAAAAGGTTAAACTGCAAAAAAAAATTAAATATATTCATTTGGGAAACTAAGATGTTCTCTTCCAGATCTCACCAGAGTTTATTTTTATAAGGACTGTGAGGGAACTGTGTTGAAAGCAAGGAGAATCATCTCCATAGTAAGCTGAGAAACAATCAAAACAGTCTATTTGGAGATTATGCTTTTATATTTGACAGGAAATCTGCATCCAGGAAATCACAACAATATAGTTCTCTAAATAAAACCTGAAAAGGACAACACCAGAGACATGCCAGTGTGGATGGGGGTTTCCATAAACCCCCCACCCCATAGATAAAGCACTAAAGCAATTAATGGTTTCTGAGGGAGGGGGGACCACTCTGCTCCAAGGATGAGCCCCCTGATAGATTAGCCAGTCCTGGAAGTCAATCCTAAACACTTATGGGCCACACTAAATGAACACAGCAGATGTTTTGATTAATACAATAATAAGTAACAATTAAAATATTGAAAATTAAATAATAAGACGTCATGAATTTGAGAAGAATTTGGGGACGCAGGAAGACTTGAAGGGAATGGTAAGAGGGAATGACTGTTAATACAGTATTTATACACAGAATTCCTAAAATAGTTCATTTTATAGGACAGAGGCATATTTACAAATATTCTTCAGCTCAGGTATCAGAAAGGAGGTGACAGTCATGGGCTTGTACAGAGACAGTCAGAGAAGTTTACATAAGACCCTAAGGATTATATGAGGCAACCCACTTTGTAAACAAAGAAAATTACCCTGGGCAGTTGTGACCTAGAAAGAAGTATTTGAAAACTTGAATTCAAGATTAAGGCAGTAACAGGTTTCACCAACATCATGGACGTAATAAATGTCAAGGTAAGAAAAATACCTAATAAGGGTATAAACCAACATAATTACTTAAGAGTTTTCCTTCAATCCTTTAAAAAGAAGATAGAATATTACAATAACCTCACTCCAGGGAAATTGTTCATAAAAGTAAAGTAATTAATATATCTAAATTACATTCTTTATGTTTTCCTGAGGAACAAGAGTCATATGAATGTACATTTATTGGTCTCAGAGTAACAACTTTGTCAGTGTGGAAACAATTGTTTTGCAAATGCCACCATCATAAAAGGCATCATGTTTTATTTTAATAGGATGGAAATGGCTTTGGAAGGTAGGGGCAATACTGGTGGAAATGAAGAGTAATCAACTGTAGCATGTGTACAATGCACTTGGTATCAGAAAAAATGGTACTTATGGTATAATACAGAATATTATTTTTTCCACTCAATAAAAAGCACCAGAAATTTCAATAAAAACTTACATTGGGTACTTGAAAAAGACCTGTATATCTGTAATGCACTAATCTTATGTATTTTATAATGAAACTCAAAATTAGAGAAAACGATTAAAGATACTGACTTTTGTAAATAGAAAACAATTAAAAAGCAAAATAAAATATGTCAAGCACTCAAATTTTGAGCAAGTGAAGAAAAAATAGACATATAATTTTTGAATTTACTCATTTATTTTTGTTTGTGATTTGTGTGTTTTTGCATCACAGAGTGTGTGTGGAGGTCATAGGACAACCTGCAGGAGTTGGTTTTCTCATCCTATTTCGTGAGTCTGATGCCACTGCACTAAGAGACAAGCACCACCTTCATCGAAGCAATATCACTACAGCAGTGTGTGTGTGTGTGTGTGTGTGTGTGTGTGTGTGTGTGTGTGTATACCTACTAGCTGCTTTTTAAGAAGAGATTCAAAGAAGGTGAATTTTATAATCAGAGCTATAAAATACAAAACTGTTTTATAAAGTTGAATTCATTCAAGAGTAGAGCAATAACTGCATCCATAATTAAGAAATTATAACTTAAAAACCAACATATCCATTCTTATCTTCCCTCTAAAATAAGGATTTTTCTGAAAATAGCAATAATATTTCAACAGCTTAATGTCTACTTAAAATCCCACTGTAGTGTCATTCAAGTATGACATCTTGTCAAGGTTCCCAAATACAGACCAATAGTGTATAGTCTCATATATAACATGTACAACTTCCTTCCTTAAAAGTGAAATTTTCCCTAAATGTAAATGCTTTTGTGTGTAATGGATGGTGTGCAGATGCTGTCACATGACCTTTAGGGAAACTGAGGCTTGGGGAGCTATGTATTAAGTACAGATAGGACTCTTTAAAGTAACAAACTTCCTGTCCTGATGCCCCCATTTGCACCATCTTGACACTACAATGGTGAATTTAAATAAAAGTAAACATTTAAAATATAAAAATTATTCTTATTTTCATGGAAATATGTACATTTCCTCCCACTATGTTTGTAAGTTAGCCGGCAGAGTAAATACAAAATCAGAACTAAGACTTTAGAGTAAGGAGAAAAGAGTGGACTGGAAATAACAAGGGCTGAAGAGCCATTCACATCAAGAAACTCTCATCTACACTGAATGAATGTACAAAAATATTGTTTCTCAACTCTTATAAAATGTTTAATAATGAAATAATTACTACATTGTTAAGTTCAGTAAAGGATGAAATAAAGCCAATTATAAAACACTTAAAGCCTGATCAATTTGTTTTTAAGATTTTTTTGTAATAATGATCTCATGTGCGTGAGTTTGGAGAGAGTATGTGCACATGAGTGCAGGCCCCTTGGAAGCTTAAAGAGGATGTCGGGTCCCCTAGAGTCAGTGTACAGGTAGTTATGAGCCACCCTGTGTAGATGTTGGGAACCAAACTCTGCTCCTGTAAAGGGGCCATGCAGGCTTCAACTGCTGAGACATATCTCCAGCCTCAAGCCTTTACCAACCCTTTAGGCATGTAACAGATGTTACAAATTTTACAAACTCATAGAGTAAGAAATTTCTCTATAACTTCTAAATTACACAACATAAAATAGAAATAATTTGTCTCTATAAAGTTTTATTGAACTTTTTAAAAAGCTGTTTGAAGCAGCATTCAGTAGATGAGAACTTATTTATGTGTCGTTATTCAAAAAATATCCTCTCTGCCAAATGAGGTCCACCTGTTAGGCACAGGTGGAAAAGACAAAGAAGCACCATTTTCCTTTTTTTGAAATGTTTTCAATACAACCAGGAAGATCTGAAAGGAAAGACAATTATGAATTATAAATGAAACAGAATTGATGAGTAAATGAGTCAACAGTTCTGGATGCAGAGAGAGATTTCAAATTCCATTTCTGTTCACAGAATTTCAAGGAAGAAGGAAAAAAAATGAAACTATTAAAATGCTAAGTGTCCTTGTCAACTGAAAATCAACAGGAAGAATGCTGAAATGATAAGATGACAGTAATACACAGCAACAGAAGGAAAGCTAATATGTATTTGAATGTACTCAAAGATCCCAAGGCTATACTGGGAGATGCTATGTCCCTTCTCTCATTGAAGAGGCCCCATAGCCGACTGCTTCTAATTCTCCATTACAGAGATGAGAAAGTTAAGAACTAAATTAGACAGACAGTGTAACCTGCCTAGAATAATAATGACAGTAAGTGAATGTGAATGGAACTGCAGTCAAATATTCTGTAGAGAAGACATAATAAAGATGATGCAGAAGTGGAGAAATGAGGAACTGCTGTGTAGAGCTATAATTTCCCAATAGCCAATGTTGTATGGAATAGTTGAGGTTTAAGTTTGATAACTCCTTCTTGTGTGATGAAGGAATCAATTTATACATATGATGGTATACAAGCTCATTTTATAAACAGACACAAGAAAGATGGTAGACATTTTACAAACAACTGTGTACATGCATACACACTGCAACAAAATTCTACTTTTTATAAATTATTATAGAGGGTAGATGTTCAGAAAAAAGGGGGCCAATATACTAGACCGCTGACCACAGTGTCATTTTACTGACTTTGAAAGTTTTATGTTTAATTATAATTCTTAGATATGAAAGAATTGGCACACTCACAGTATGTGTGAATCCAAGCAGTCAAAATGAATGGTGGCTGTTCGCATCAAAATAAATTAGAAGTTTCTGAAATATAACAACCTGTTTTCCTTACACACTCGCCTGAACCACTTTTATTGCATGCTCTACTCTGGACTTTTACAATTTTTTACTGTTTCCATTTTTTTTCTCATCCTCAATCTCTTTTATACATAATAGGCTAAAGGAGGAAGTTTTGTTTGCAGGAAGAGATAAGATTCTCAAAAACTGTTAAAGTTTCAAGACACATGGGGAAAAACCAAGATCTCATGTCACAAAATAGAAAAAATATGTCACTGAAAAGCATAAGCTTGTGGTTTGTCCTTTTCTATGTGTTTCTTCTAGGCTCAACGTCGATATTGCAAGAAAGGAACCTTATATCGAGAGATGATGACAGATCTGCACAGGGGCATGGTCTTATTGTCCCCATAAATCCTATTTGCCACTTAATTAGACTGAAGATGTGTGTAGCCTGCATAACTGAATCCACTTGAGCTTTGTCAAGTTAAGACTAATGTCTTTGCATTTTATTCTTTCCTTATTGAAGTCTATTGGATCTGTTTGTAAAGGAAATTTAATAATCTTATATTATTCAGACACACTTTATTTTAGGGTGTCTCATATTTTTCATTTATCTGACTTTCATTTCCAGTAGAGCTGGTCAGAGGGACTTCATTTTCAATCAGTTCCTGGGTCTGATTATTATTTTGCAGGTGTTATACAGTAACTTAATAATAGTTCTTAGTTGGCTAAGTCACTGGAGCTAATTTAGAGTGGAAGTGTATATGTAATAATATATTGCTGCTCTACTGGATTTCAAAGGAATTCATTATGATTAATAATATTACAATAGCATTTGGAGGAAGTTATAATGAATTGCCACAAGTTATAAGGACTCATTGAATAATTTTAATCTTACTACATTTAAATATTGAACTATAAGTAAATTAAACAGTTCTTAATAATGAAATTTGAAACTTATAATAATACTATTAATCATCACTAGATTTTTGTACATTATATAGAAAAGGATTTATGATATTTGATAGAGTTTATTTAAAATATTTTACTTATTTTGATTGAACGGTATGTATGAAATTTGGAGCTTGTGGTGAATATGTCCTTACAAAAGCCTACTTTGTTTCTCATGATCAATAGACATAATCCTCCCATTGCATAGTTCATATTTACTCTCAAATTCAGCTACTTCCCACAAGTCAAATTAAATGAAGTGATTTGAGGGCAAATATATACAGTGTGCTTTAGTTAACAAAATACATTAACATTCAATTCTCTTTTCCTGGGTACCCTCATTTATTAAAGATATGTTCCATATTGAATCTGAGTGAAAGTTACCAGAAGTGTGTTTAAATAAATGAATAGATGTCAGTTGCTGCCTGTGTATTCCATAATGAGGATTCAAGCATGACAAGCCAGACTTCTTCCTCACATGGAACCTCCAATAAGCTTGATTCAGTCCCATGTACAACTTAACACACAGCAAGGAAAAGCCTGCTCTACTGTGGAAGAGAATGCAATAATTTCTTTCTGCCTTAATGACTTACAGACTTTTTCATAGAGTAGATGCCTCTTGTAACCAGGTTTAATGGATGGGATAATTTTGAGCTGTTAAGTGTGGCATAGGGTGTTTTCCAAAAATCTGAGCAGAAAGATAGTAATCCTCATCCGGTTTACTGTGGAACAGCATGATATCAAGATTTTCTCTGAAGGCCAAGTTCTTTGTTTTGGTTGGTGTGTCTGCAAAATGTACTTTTCTCTGGGAATTGTGATAATTTGCTCAGTTTTGACAGGATCTTTATTATTAAACACATCAAGATGTTTAAAATACCTCAAGCTATTATGATATTGATATTATATTATGATAATGATATTATCTGAGCATACAATGTTTTTTATTACTATATAAGGCAAATGTAGAAAAAGAGGGCTGGGGAGATTTCTCAGTTGTTAACATTGTTGCTACACATGCACAAAGACCTAAATTTGGTACCCTGGATCAATAGAGAAAATTGGGTGTGGTTACACATGTAATCCTATTTCCTCAGAGGTGCAGACAAGTAAATATCTATTCAGAGAGACTCAGGTCCCAGTGAGAGATGCTGTTTCACAAAATAAAGTGGATGTTTCAAGAATTATAACCTGATGTTGATCTCTGGCCTTTACAGTCCTGTGTACACGTGTGAACTTCCATGTGCATAGAAACACACACACACACAAATACATACACACACACACACACACACACACACACACACACACACACAC
>CABHPR010137722.1:0-12953 GCA_902168415.1 Peromyscus melanophrys
ACACACACACACACACACACACACACACACACACACACACACATTTATAGTGGAGAAATTGACAAAAATATGCTTAGAAAATCATATCTTAATGAGTAAAAGGAACATATTGGATGAATAAGTGAAGGATAACTGAAACCATTTATTCTATATTCATCTTATGTTCTAACACAAAATCTATTGAATTCCAAGGTTTAGAAGATTTCAGCAATAGAGGCATCTGTTTCATAATACATTTGTTTGTTGGACATTTAAATTACAGAGTTCATGTAACAACAGATTTTTGATCTGTTTAGTTTTTCTATCTTCTTGATTACATTTTGGCAGGTTTCAAGGTTTGCATAATTAAGTACAAAAATATTTTCCTTTCATTGATCATTTGTGTTTTGTCTTCAATGTCTATTTTGTTCATATTTGCTTTTATCTTTTTTATTTATTTCCTTTTTACGTTTGTATTTTCTTTGCTTTAGCTTTTCTCAGACCTTAAAATGGATCGTTGGATCCTGAATTTTAAATCTTTCTGTTTTCTGATATAGCATTTGCTATACTAATAGTTCCTCTTTACTCTTCTCCTTATACTTTGGTGTGTTGTATACATATTTTTATTTATTTTCAGAAAAATTTAAGTTTCCATTTAACATCTTCATTCTGTAGCATGCTCTTAAGTGGCAATGAATATATGTAATATTACCTAGTGACAGGGGCATCTGGATGCCTGGACAGTCAACCAAAGTTGACAGCATATTGGACATCTTTTGAGAAACAGGGGATTTTGAAAGACTGTTCTACCTTGTCTTGGCAAAATTTGGCAGTCACTTTCTTTTGCATTCTCCTGGTTCAGTTTGGACAGCATACTGTCAGCTGTTGAAGCAATGGGTTGGCTTTTGACATAAAATAAAACCAAACTCCATATGGAGGTTCTTTGATGCCCATCATCTTCTTTTGAAGTAAATTGGTGCTACCAGGAACAGGCATGTCTCACTGGAATGTAAAGCTTCAGGTCATTAAATATTTTAAATGCCATATTCTGTATATCTTTAAAGTGTTTGAAGGCCACCTACTTATCTAAATATATCTGTTTCACCTTGAAAATATACCTAATATGACTACAAGTTTGATTGTTACAGATAACTCACTACTAACCTGTATTCCTTAATTATACATTACACTTTTAAATGTGCTGTATAAGCACAATACCTCAAAGAAGAGTAGAAATATACATACAGTATAACATAATTTACTTGAAATTTGTATAAACAAAAATCCATACCAATATAAAATATTTTGTGATTAATGGTTGCTATTTGGATTAAAGTAGATTCAATAATCTACCCCTTTGTCTCATCATTTCTATATTATATCCCATTTTCCTTTAGAAATAGATCTTTGAATTTACTTTATTTATTTCTTTTCTCTGATGATGACCAATAACAACTTCTAACCACCACCCCCTTAAATGATGACAAACATCCATAACCCATCTTTTGGGGATGTGGGCATTGCTTTTTCTAGACTTCTTCCTGTTTTCTAGTAGTGCTGGCATCTTTGGGTGTTGTGGGAATTTGCTCTGCTAATGACCTTGGGGTAACTGGCCCAATAGAGGCATGTATTTTTTTTTTTTTGTGGGGGGATATGTAACTGCTTAAAATTGAGGAGCGGGTCACATGCTCAGTCTCTCTTGAGGTATTCAGAAAAAGGATGGCTGATTCCATTCATCCTTAGGCAGAAAGGAGGACAATGATGGCTGTTTACTTTATTCTGTATCTGTGAATGTATTTCTCCCCATTTTATATCTTAATAAATCCATTGATAGTACTTTACAGACTCTCTTAAATTCATTTAACAAGTGTTGCCCAGGTGATCAGACCTCAAATGCCCCTCACAGGACACACTGCCCCACAGAGCTACAGGCTCTATTAACCCCTGCCTCCAGCCTCTGCGGCTGCTGGTGCACTTCTTTCACCCTGCAGAGCTCCTTGTTCCCAGATCACATCCTTGAGATTGTCTGTCTGCCCTGAGAAAATAGCCCCATCATCCTCCAGTTTGCTGTTTCACATGACTCTCCCTGCTCAGGGCAGTCTTCCTCAGACTTGCCCCAGAGACTCACACACTCGGTGGAACAATAAATTTTAGTCTCAGGAATCTCTGTTTAGGCTCAAGAATCTATTTTGGAAAAGAAAAACAGAAGAATAGATAGGATAATAAGGTTGATTATTGTATCTACTTGTAAACTAATTTAGCAACTATCAGCTTTAGATAGTTTGCTTTGGTATAGATTCTTTCATATTGATACAAATTTAAAATTATGTTTTTCTATTCTTATTTAAGATAATTTGTGTATTGATACAAATGCAAAGCTATATTTGTCATATTGTATGTTTGTTCCTACTCCTGTTTAAAATATTTTTGTACATTGATACAAATGTAAAATTATATTTGTCATACTGCATGCATATTCTACTTCTGTTTAAGATATTCTGTATATTGATACAAATTAAGGTATTGTCATACCACAATATACATTTCTACCTCTGATTAAGATATTTTTGTATATTGTCACAAATTCAAGATCATTGTCCATATACTGTATATCTATCTACAGATTGTTTATTTTTATAATGTGAAGACTTAGTCTTTAAATTATATAGGTTGATAAGAGATGCAGGTTAATAATCACCCACTCTTGTCATACCTATAGTTATGATAGTTAGGTTTTCTAGATATACAAAGATATATGTTACATGGATAGGTAATCTTCAAACACTTCATAGATCCAGAGAATATGCCATTTCAATATTTTAATAACTTAGAATTCAGTGGACATGATAAAGATTGCTCCTGGCAGGACCGATCCACACCCAAGAGGATGTTGATCTTTGAAGACAATCCATATGGAGTTTTTCTTTTTCTTGGCAAAAGTGGCCTGTTGGGCAAAGACCTGCCCTTGCCTCGACTGCTGACAGTAAGTACACTATCCAATGTGGATGAGTAAGACAAAAGGAAAAGCAACCACTGAACCTTGCCAAGACAGGGTAGGGCAGTCTTTCAAAATTTCCTGCTTCTGAAAATGGTCTGTAAGATATTCTAGGTCTATAGCCAATAGTGGTTGCCCCAACATTGCAGAGAAACAATGGGTGACTGTCCAGGCTGCCAGCTGTCTCTGTCATTTCTTGTGTTTTTCAGAAGTTGCTTGCTTGTACTATTGATAGTACAATTCCTGCTCACTCAGGTAATATTATTTTCCTTCTCTGGTCTTTGATTGGGTTTAAGACTACATAGTTATAGTTACAATCCTCTCATATTTTAGCTAAGAGCATTTTGGTACAAGATTTAGATTTTTCAGGATAGGATAGCTATTAGAGTATTCTCTGTGACTTGCCAATTACTTTTGGCCTGGACTATAGTATATTTTGCTTAATGATGCTCTTGTTTGTTGTAGTTCCATTTTCTTTATGTTATTACCTTTTCTTTCTTCTAGACAATATTTGATAATTGTTCTTATTGTATATAGATTTGTATTAAGTTTAGAACCTTCTTATTTAGACAAAAAGGGAAAATGTCATAGGAATTTGCTCCACCAATGACCTTGCTGTATCTGGCCTCAGAGAGTCATGTCTTTTCTGGGTACATGAATGCTTAAAATTGAGGAGGAGGTGCACACTTGGTCTCTCCTGCGGTGGTCAGAACCCAGATGGCTGGTTCCATTCACCCCTGGGCATAATGGAGGATGATGATGGCTGTTTACTTTGTTCTTTGAGTGTATTTCTCCCCATTTTATATCTTAATAAATCCATTGATACTCTTTAACCGATTCTTATGGATTCAGTTAACATTTGGGGGACCTTGAGAAATTCAGGATAATTATCAAGTCCTGGCTAGAGTAGTCTGTGAGGCTGAACAATCTCACCAGTATCCTTGAAACTCTTCTGGATGCAGAAACTGCAGAAACTGAGGAACCTTCAATAGATATACTCTGAGATGTTGGATCACTTGAGTCATGCCTTTCTATTGGTGTCTGGTCCCCTTGCTCTGAAAATACATAAACTTTCAAAGGTAACAAATATATCTGCATTAATGCAAGTATAGATTGTGTGTTGTACACAAGTTACCCAAAGATGATTTTTTGTTTTATGTTAGAATAGGTAAAATATACATTATATATCTTACAGTTTTTATATGTTTATTTCTTTATGTCTGTAGTCAGGATTTTAATGGGGTCTTCCTCATTCAAACCCAATCTTCTTCAACCCTGAGTGAATCCACAGCCTTTCATTTTCTGTGGGAATAAAAGCATAAACTCTTCCTGAAAGCAAGACATCTTTTGACTTCCATTTTAAAGTCAAGACATTTTAAAAATATACAGGTTGTTTTAATTTAGCAGTTTTTATAATACACTGTCTCTCAGCAATTATTGTTTTTGCATCAGCAATGAAAATATTTAAGGACAACATAATAACATACAGGATTCAGACTTACTGTTATTTTCCATTTCTATGTGGATTATTTTTTTATTTTTCTTTTTAAAGACTTTATTAATTTTGAACTATTTTTCTATGACTGTCTATATTCTTTCTCTCCCAAGCCTATGTACATTTTTAAACACACTGTAACCTATGTAGTGGATTTGTCTAACTGGATTTGTCTTTACTGTGTATCTGTAAACTTTTGTTCCTACATAATCAATTATCTTAAACCCACCACACAGATTAGCTCATGGCATGCTAGAGGGGCTTGCGCTGATTGTTCAAGCCAATAAGCAAATGTGTCTCTGTACCACAGATGGCATGAGAGATATCAGACTAGGAAGACATATTTGGCTAGAGTTTTGTGTGTTTAGAACTTTTTTTAAAGCTTTCTAAGGTCTTGTGTGGCTGTAGGTGCTAGATGTTGGGTACAATTTGTAGGCAGGATTTTCTGTCCCACTAGCCAGCTCCCAAATAACTACATAGAGACCTATTATTATTTGTAAATATTTGGCCAATAGTTTAGGCTTGTTACTAACTAGCACTTACAACTTAAATCAATCCATATTTCTTATCTATGCTCTACTATGTGGCAGGACCTAATTCATCACAATATGTTCATAACTTGCTTCTTCTGATTCTGGCTGGTAACCCCACATTCCTTCTTCCTAGCTTTCTCTCGGTCTAACTTATCTGCCTAGCATCTTTCTACCTAGCTATTGTCCAGTTGGATCTTTATTAAACCAATGAAAGGAAAACATCTTCACAGTGTACAAAAGGATTATTTCACAGAGCAACATCTCACTCCAATTTTTTAAATATTTTTATTTTATAATTAACTTAATTTCACATATCAGGCACAGATTCCACCATCCTCCCTCTTCCCACCCCCAGCCCTCTCCCTCAATCCACCCTTCATTCCTACCTCCTCCAAGTCAAGGTCTCCCCTGGGGAGTCAACCTAGCCTGGTAGACTCAGCTGAGGCAGGTCCAGTCCCCTCCTCCCTACACTAAGGCTGAGCAAAGTATCCCAGCATAGGCCCCAGGCTCCAAAAAGCCAGCCCATACACCAAGGACAGGGCCCGGCTCCACTGCCTGGGGGCCTCCCAAACAGTTCAATCGAATCAACTGTCTCACTTATCCAGAGGGCCTGGTCCAGTTCCATGGGGGCTCCTCAGCCATTGGTTCACAGTTCATGCATTTACACTAGTTTGGCTATTTGTCCCTGTGCTTTTTCCAACCATGGCAAACCCATCAGAATAACTTACTCCATTTTTTAGAAGCTGTGGTAGGAAATCTTCTGCTATCCTATTAGAAATTTTCTTGAATGTGACTTACTGCTCTACTGTAGTCTAGAGAAAGGTATTACTTTTATTCTTAATAAAATTGAGTGTAGAATATATAGAGGGCACAAGGGCCTTATACTCAAAGAGACACCTAAGACAACCAGGAATGTCAATCACTCAGGGTTGATTCCTCAATGGATGAGGTAAAAATCAATATTTGCATTCCATACAGAAAGCTGAGAGTGGAGGTTGCTAAATCCCTGGTGACCTTTTTACTATCTGTAGGGACAGACCTCACACTAATACCCAAGAATGATTTTTCCAAATTCTTCCCTCCCTAATAATGAATTCTCTAAAGGAGATGTCACATGTACTTTATAACCTGCTGGTCTCTATGTTACAGGACAGAGGCCACATTAGATTCTAGGCCTTCTAGCTATAGAATCCACCCTCAGACGTGACCAATTTCTAAACAGTCTTATAGGGGTGAAAACCTGAGCCATCAGAGAAATAGTGAAAGCCATACCTAAACTTACCTCATCAATTCCGCAGCTTCAAAAAGCAAGACTTCCTGGCTACTCATGCCTATATGCCTTGCTATTCTGCCATTTCATTTGCTCTCTCTGTCCAACTACATCACTTCCTCTTCCTTCCCAGCTCTGTCACTTCCTGTCTGTCTTTACAGACCTCCAACCCCCATGGTTAACTAGTGCTGGGATGAAAGGCATGTACCACCATACCTGGCTCTGTTTCCAGTGTGGCCTTGAACTTACATAGATCCAGACAGATCCCAAGTGAAAGGATTAAAGGTGTGTGCTAACATTGCATGACTGTTGTTTACTATAGTGGCTGGCTTTTTCGTCTGATTCTCAGGTAAATTTTATTGGGAGACACAGTATATTGGGGGACACAACACATCACCACATTTCCTACTTTTTTGTCTAATAAAAATAAAAAAGTTATAACTAATGTAAGAAAAATATATATAATAAGTACAATAACTGTATACAATATATACAAGCATAAATATGTCAACAATGTCTAGTTTATTTGTGTTTGACAAATTCATTGAAAATATTCCATTATCTATCCTATTTTGGTGAGTCCAAAATGTACCTAATTCACTTTCTATCCTAACTTATACTACCACTATAAAACTTTCTTATGATGTCTTTCAATTTTATACACTTTACACCTCTTAGTGAGTTTCTTTTCTGAATTTTCTTAACAAGGAAAATTATAACTATAACTATCTAATCTGTGACCCCCTCAGAGACCCGAGAAGGAAATAATATTACCTATTTAAACAGGAAGTGCAAACAAATGGCTTCCCAAAAAATGAGTTATGACAGAAACAGCCAGCTAGCTGCCTGGACAGCCCCCCAAGGTTTCTCTGCAGCACTGGGACATTATCTTCATCCTATAGGCTTAGCATATTTGACAGACTCATTTGTGAAGCACGATGTAGACAAGGCTTACAGCCAGCCTGACCTCACATTGTGTGTGAGTATTCCATGTACCAGATAAACTTCAATTCCACCAGTGTCATATCATGATTCAGGATTTTAAATTCTGGAAATTGCTGATATTTTTGGAATTCAGCTTCCCATTCTTCTTGCCTTGTGTGTGGCTTCACCTCCTTTATTAAATGCCAGTCTACCATTTAGAGGACAGACTTCATTAGCCTAGTTACTCTTTCAAGAATAACTGTCCCATCTACTGTTCTACTGCACACAAGGAGCCATCAGTGCACTGCCTGCTCAGCTGCCTTCAAAAAAAGGGGCACTGTACCTTTTTCTGATTGCAAAGCCACTTCAGCGATGGTGCCATATTGTTCTGACCTCAGAGGAGGCCTGTTGCCAAAGCTGCAACCACACTTGTTTTTGCAAGGATCGGTAGTCCTTTTGTGTGTGAGTGTGTCCTGCTTGTCCATTTTGGATAGCATACTGTCAGCAGTTGATGCAAGGGCACTTTCTTGCCCAGTGGCTAACTTTTGGCACAGTGAATGTTAACTCCATGTGGAGTTCTTCAGTGCCCATATCTTCTCTGAAGTAGATTGGTGCTGCCAGGAGCAGACATGTCTCATAGTCGTAAAAAAAGAAAAACATCTATATTATTGAAACGTCTTAAATGTTATATTGTGTATATATTTGAAGGGTTTGAAGATGACCTGTCTATCTAAAATATATCTCTGTTTGACCTTGAAAACATTCCTAATATGACTACAAGTTCGATTGTAATGACTACTAACTTTCATTTCTTTATATCCTAATAGTTGGTAATACACTGAATTTTCTAACAAAATCAATCTCAAATTTGTATCAATATACATAATTTGTATACAATATACAAAAATCCAATCCAATGTAAAACTATTAGTTGCTTTTCTAAAAGTATATTCAATAATCTATCTTTTTAATCTATATCATATCTATATCCTCTCCTTTTTCTTTTCAGAGTAGATTCAGTAGTCTACCCTTTATTTTATGGTTTCTATATCAGTTTTTTTCAGAGTAGATTCAATAATCTACCTCTTATCTATATCCTTTCTTTTCTTTTGCTTTTTTTCAAACAAGAACCTTAAATCTAATCTCCTTTGTTTAGTCTTTTTACTGACCATTAACAATAACAACTTGTAACCAAACATCCCAGACAATGACAATTACCCAAAACCCATTGAAAAACCAAAAGCCACCCACTCCACTTCTTGGGAATATGGGCATCATGTTTTTAAAATTACTTCCTGCTGTTTGCGGGCAAAGGCATCTTTAGGGGATCCTGAAAAGAAAATTTTTGGGTTAATAGTCAAATCTTGGGAGAGGTAGCTGTATAATTTGTTGTCTAGTCTCTGCATAATGCTCAAGTGCAGGGCTTATCTCAAGTCCTTGCTCCAGTAGTTTATGAGCCTGGATAATCTCAGCTACCCATCTTGAAATTGTCCTGAGCAGTTTGTAGTCCAAAGCTGATCTTTGGGTGATGTTTGTCAGTTCAGTGTTATTATTATTGTCCATGTGGGATCACCATTGTGGGGCCCCATCATCTTTTTTGAGACTTTGAATTTGTTGTAATGCATGGTCATGATTCACTGCAGAAAACTGATAGAGACTAAAAGATGAAAACATGTACAAGCAGGTAGATGAAGCCTTTTTTTCTAGAATTAATTAGTACTCTATATGACCATTAATATCATGAAAAAATGTTTAATATATATATTAACCTTATAAATTTTGATATAAAATTCATATCTAAGGAAAGTTTAAAGAATCAAAATAGAACCAAAGAATTGAGATTAGTGGCAATAGAATAGTCCCTACATTTTGGTTTTCTTCTATCCCATACCAGATGGCTCTTCTGACACATGATATCGAGATTTTTTACTTTCCTTTTAACAAATATGCTTGGGTTTAGAGAAAAAGAGATCCATTCTCCAACTCCAAAGCCAGCTTTAATTTTTAATTGAACTGGGCTTACATAAAGGCCATTTGTGTTAAGTGTCTATAGAGAAGAGCTGAAACAAACATTTAGGAAGACTTATGAAATTTTATATGTGATATACCAGTAGGCCAATTTACTCTTTTTCTTGGGACATTTTTTCTGAATGGTATGTCCCTTATTTCACATGTCTCATTTGTCGAGTGTTTTTTCAGATTCCTTAGCCTTCATTCCCCTGAAAGACAAAAACAAAAGCCATTCCCCAACCATAACTTTGGGGCGTTTCCCTTTTGGCAAGTTATATCTGATTAAATGAAAAGCATTTGTTAGTGGTATAAGTTAATTTTAATTGGATGATCATGCTGGTTGATGAACTATTACCTCTTCTAATTAAGATGTCTCTCTTGTTCAAATAGAAGCTTCATCAATTTTGCTGGTAATCATAGCTTTTCTTCTTCTGTAGAAACAAAAGCAAAACCTCATCCCCAACCTAACACATATCCTGGTTTCCATTCTGAGGTTAGCACATGCTTAAAGTATATAGGCTGATTTAACTCTGTAGTTTTTTCCATTTTTATCCAATATCTCTATGCAGCTGTTGTTCCTTTCTCATTAACACTCTGAAAATTCAAATTTAATAGAGCATTATGTAGTCTATTTCTAGGGGGTTTGTTAGCCTGTTCTGTTTATTTAGAATATCCTTTAGAATTTGATTTGAACTTTCTATGACTGCTTGGCCTGTAGGATTATGTGCTATCTCTGTAATATACTTTATATTGTAATAAGCAAGAAACAAAACAAAACAAAACAAACAAAAAAACACTGTTTCATTTTACCAGAGACATATGCTGGAGCATTGTCAGTGTTAATTTGTGCATGTGTATACCCATGATAGCCATAACTTCTAGCAAATACATGATTACAGAATCAGCTTTTTCAAAATTCAGAGCTGTTTCCCATTGAAATCCTGAATAAGTGTCAACAGTATGATATATATATATATATATGTATTTCAATTTTCCAAATTCTGCAAAGTGAAACACATCCATCCGCCAGATTTCATTCCTCTGAGTACTCTTTGGGTTACATCCTGCTGGTAGTGTAGTCTGATTGTAAAAAGATCAGGTAGAACATTTCCTTATAATTTCTTTGGCTTGTTGCCAGGTTATGGAAAAATTCTTTTTTAAACCCTTACTATTGACATGATTTTTAAATAAAATTCTGAGGCCTCCAGCACATTTCCTATCAAACGTTTATTGATCTCATCATTACCTTGTGCTAGAGGGCCTGGCAGACCCATCTGGGATCAGATGGGAGTTATATATAAGGGATGCTTCCTATTCCTGATTATATTTTGTAAATGAATAAATAACAAAGTTAATTCTGACTCATCATGGATTAATTCTGCAGTCTCAATATGTAAGACCACTCTTTCAGCATACTAAGAGCCAGTAACTATATTGAGAGATTTTGAAAAATCCAATACCATCAGAATAACATATAATTCCAATATTTGAACCAAATTATAATGACTTTGAACCAATTTGTTAAATTTTCTAATTTGTAATCTGCCTTTTCTTGTTTGTTTGCATCTGTATAAAATGTATGGGCTCTAGATATGGATTTTTCCCATATAATGTGAGGGAGAATCAAATCAACTCTCTTTATCAGTTGAATTCTATCAGTTTGGTGATATTTGCTGTTAATCTCTCCCCAAAAATTACTGCAAACTCTTTGTCAAGGTTCACTTTCTGCCCATAATTGTCAATGTACTCCTTAGTTAAAGGTGCTACAATTTCTGCTTGGTCTATTCCTGCTAATTGATGAAGTCTCAATTTTCCTTTTAAAATCAAGTCATAGATCTTTTCCACATAAGTTTTTAATTTTTTACTTCTTTTATTTGATAGGAATATCCACTCCAACAAAATATCTTCCCTCTGCATTAAAATTCCTGTAGGAAAAGCTTAGAGGGTAAAATAACCAAAATGCAATCAAGCTTTGGTTCCACATGATCCACATGTCCTTCCTGTACTTTCTTTTCCACCAAGGCCAATTCTCTCTCTCAGTTTCAGTTGATAATTCCCTTGGACTATTTAATTCCTTGTCACCTTGTAAGGTTTTGAACAAATTACTCAATTCATCATTTTTCACTCTAACAACAGTTTATAGATGGGAAATGTCTCTGAATAATCTTTTAAAGTCACTAAGAGTCTGTTATTCATCTCTCCTAATTTTCACCTTTTGGGGTCTAAAACCTCCAACTACATTCAGGGTCATTTGTACTTTGTAGAAGAGTTCCTATGTAGTCACACCTTAAGTTTTATTATGCACCTGGAATTGGAATGACTGTTGCCTGGAAACATTTTCCCAAATTGTACTTTGCTTTAAATAGGCCTACAATAAACTTGCCTAAAATTAGACTCCCCTAAGTCTGATGCAGGTTGACAAAGTCAAAGTAATCTACATACTTCTTCTTTTGACTATTTGCCTCTGTTCTAAGATTGGGGATATTTTCAGCTAATATTTCATTGAATACACTGTCTATTTTTTTCCTCCTTTAATATGTGGAAACAAAAAATACTTGTTCATTTAATCATATCCTAAGAATCTTAAGATTTGTCTGTGTTTATTTTGTTCGAATCTCCTTTTTCCAAGGACCATATTAAAATTCATATATTAGTCTTTCTATATTCAATCTAATCTAGCAGTCTTTTGACCATTTTTAATTTCAAATGTATACATCTTTATTTAAAAGATTTCTGTTTCTTTACTAAGACCTGTATCTTTTTGCTGAGTTTAGTATTTATAACATTTGTTACCTTGTAGCCGGAGATTTCTCCAACAGCCACTCAGACCCAAGTAAACACAGAGAGACTTATATCACTTATAAACTGTATGGCCATGGCAGGCCTCTTGCTACCTAGTTCTTATATCTTAAATTAACTCTTTCTATTAATCTATATGTTGCCACATGGTTTGTGGCTTACTGGTACTCTGCATCTCACTTCTCATGGCAGTGGTGGCTGGCAGCATCTCCTGACTCAGCCTTCCACTTCCCAGAATTCTCCTCTCTCCTTATCCTGCCTACACTATACTTCCTGCCTGGCTATGGGCCAATTAGCATTTTATTTATCAATCAGTCAGAGCAACACATTCACAGCATTCAGAAAGACATTCTGAGCACTTCCCCACCCTTTTTTTTTCAAAAAGGAAGGATTTAACTTTAACCAAGTAAAATTTCATATAACAAAACAATTATCAAGCAAGAATTATAGTTATAAAATCTAGTGCATGTATAATATCTAGTCTATTTATATTTGGCAAAATTAAAAAAGATATCCTATCTATTCTATATTTGTGAGTCTAAGGAAGGTTTCATTTCTAACTTATCTTTTATCGTAACTAAGGGAATTATAACTATCTAGGCTTCAACTACATCAAAGACCTTAGAAGGATATAATATTACATGAGAAATGGGAGAAGGACACAAGCAACTTTCAGGAATCTTGTGAGAGTAGACTGAGACAGCTGGCAGCCTGGACAGTCATCCAAAGTTCCTCTGTAAATTTGGGGCGTCTGTCTTCAATCCACAGGCCTAGAGTCTCTCAGTCACTTCTCTCTGTGTCCTGTAGAATGTCTGACAAAATCCTCTGTGAAGCAGGAACCTAAAGGACCATTTCATCTTACAAAGCCCAGTGGTCATCTTCCTATGGGTCCTGCATATTCAGTCAATACATATTTTTAAGCAGTCTAGGCAAGAACAGTTTCTTGTC